>JAWNNX010000104.1:0-112500 GCA_035044505.1 Zaprionus lineosus | reverse complement strand
ATTTCTCCGGGCGAAGCGCCGTCCGTCTGGCACTCGTCTAGACTCCTAGACTCCCGTTCCAACTTATCTCGTTTAATTTGCATATGAAATGTGCTATGTACATCCAAATTCCCTCTGGTAAATCAAATGACATGGCAGCGCATGAAAAGCCCCCCTCCCACTCAACCAGCCGCTCCAAACGCCAGCCACCCACCAACCACACACCACCAACCGCCCAGTCAATCCACTTGCCTCTTGCACAGAACCTGCCACCACTTGGCCAGTGGATCGGTCAGTTTGCATGTCTAGGCAAATGTCCGAGCCCCTCACGAACTGCTCCCCCCCGAAGGGGCGTGTACATAGTTTTGGTCTTCCCGCCCGCCCACAAGACCTGCCACTGCCTCCCACCCGCACCCCGTCACACACAAATGGCGCCAGTTATCAGGCCCGAAACTCAACCACACATTGCGTTAATTTACGGAATAATTTCGACTTCCGCGCCTCGCACCTCCCAAGGGACTCTCTCTGGGAATGGAGTCCTAGAAAGGGTCTGCTCCTGGCTACAGGTTTGCCTTTGGTTTCTGGGCTAGGACTGAGGCAGGGTCTGGGCTAGGACTGGGCCGTGGACTGGGCTTGGACTGGGCCGTGGTCTGAGGTCCGGGGTGTAGGGCTGGGGTCTGGGGTAGGAAAGGGGAAGGGACTGGGGTCTGGGGTCTGGGGTCCGGGGTCCGGGGTCTGGCTATACAAATTGTCATTAGGCGTTCTCCGTTCCCTCTGCTCGCGTCGTTGTTATCGCGCCGCCTGAAAATTATAGAAAAATTTGTTTGTCCAGACTTGTTAAAGTCGTGGCTATAGTTGTATTAGTGGTTGTATTTGTACTTTAGTTAGTTGTTTTTTCTGCTCCTGCACTACTTGACAATTGCGTGCAAACAACCACAACAACCACAACAACCACAACAACAACAGCAACGACAACCGCGTCGAGACGCCGTCAAAGCCAAACAACCTCCGCGTTTGGATTGTCGTCTGCATAGTTTCTTGGGATCGACTGAGCTGGGATTGGGATTGGGTTTGGGTTTGGGCTTCAGAGGCGGATTCTTGGATGGGGCTACCCAATGTCTGCACGCGATACTTTTTGCTTTCAAGTACACATTTCGCATGTGGCAAATCAGCGTTGCATGCCACATGTGTTCGCCACAAATGTAAAGCATGGCCTGACTCTCAAAACATAGGCGCAGTCGTTCTCATGATTGGATTATGCAGTTTGGCTAATACTCTGCCCATGCCCAGGCACTGACCAAGTTCCTGGCTGGCCTGACTGTGAGTGCGTTAATTGGCGGGAGACTGTGGCATGCCACGGACTCGAATCGGCGAAGTACTTCATAGTACGAACTAAGGTATTCCCTTGAGTTCAATCTTCAATTGGCTTTCCCTGCAGATCTTCAGATATTTCATCGCATTCCTTCACTTCCTGAAGCCATTCAAAGGCCAAGCCAACATTTTTTCCCTGGCTTGTCGCATCTTCAGCTGACCAAAGCCATGCTAATGCGTGGATCTATTGCACTCGAGGGCAATCTCTTCGTGGAGACGCACAGACAGTCCACTAACTGCGCACTTAAGCGGCTTTGGATTCTCTAATAGACCCAGCCACACACTTCACACACACACACACACACACCACACGCACGCACAGATGGAGCTGAGTCGCGGTTGGAGTCAAGCCCATGGCCCATGGGCACTCCTCTTGCCCCAACCGATGATAAATTAAGGCTGACACTAAAACTCTGTTAGCCTTTCCGCGCTATCATTGCTCACGTCGGGTTTTTATCGGACTCGTTTAAATTTGCCTGTGGACAGATGAAGATGGTGTCCCAGAAGGGAGTGGAGGTAGGGGGGATGAACTTACCGTCCCAGGGACAGCCGACGATCTCGGCACGCAGGCAGATGGTCCGATCGTACTGTCCGTACGGATAAATGCGAATCTTCGAGGCAAAAATAATCGGCTGCAAAGTGTTCTCCACTTCGCTGTAAGTGTTGATGTTGCCGGACAGAATCTGTGGAGTGCAAAAGGTCGCAGTTGCAGTGGCAGTTGCAAGTTTCGGTTTCAGTTGCCACCCATCACTTACCTCCTTGCCCTGCGAGTTCTTCCAACGCTGCCACTTGACGAAGCCAGGACGCCAGTACTCAAGGACATAGGCCTCGGTGTACTCCTGACCCTGACCCTTGCCGAAGCGACCCTGCGTCCGTATGGCAGTGATCACATGCGTCTGCAGCAGATCAACCTGCAGATACTCCTTCAGCTCGTTGGACACCATGTGCTTGGGGCACCAGGCTCCGCCGTTATTATCGGTTTTCAGTCTGCAAAGAGAGATTCGGGAAAAAGAAGACAACTTTATTAATTAGCCTTCGGTACGGTAGCTGCGCGGATAACCAGTTGCGCAGGCGGTTCCTCTAGGAATTCTTATAAATTAATTGACATTAAGCGCTCGGCACCACACGGCGTCCCAGGCCCAGAGCCAAATCCCCAGCCAAAGCTTCAACAACAGCCGCGGTCTTAGCCACCGATTTAGCCACCACTTCGGCCACCGTTTCAGCCATCACTTTGGCCACTAATATTTGTGGTGGCCCGGAGGGGACGTTGCTGCAGTTGGAGCCATGGCTGGAGCTGGGAAGGGGAGACCGGGAGACCGGGGTAGACGTCCGCCTGGCAGCTCGTCTCGTTCGTTAAGCTGCTGCGGTTTCGGACGCAGCAGGATGTTGTCTATGTAATTAAGGATTAATTTAAGTTAGACACAGACAGGCCGACCGATTGGACAACAGGATGAGTATGTGTGTGTGTGTGTGTGTGTGTGTGTAAATGACAGTATGTGAGTGTGAGCCACACTCCCGCACTTCCTGGCTTCGCCCTCGTCCTCGCCAACTACTTTAATCAATTTCGTCTTCGCTTGCCGCTCGTTTACCCTACACCTTAGCCTCAGCGCCACCCTCCCCCCCTGCCAGCCATACATGCGTCCCCCACCTGTCCAAGAATTGATATGTTAACCACTGGAAATACGTTTTTCGGTTTATATTTCAATTAAGTTTTACATGCTTGATTGCATTTTGGGGCCTTAATGTTTGCCCATTATTCATCGACTGTGACTAGGCCTAGACCCATTCCCATTCCCAATCCCAATCCCGGTTCCGTCTCGGCTCGGTTCGGCACCCCGTGGACGTCCCCTCGCTGGTTGCTTGGTTGCCTGGTTACTTGGCTGGTTGCTTTCTTGGCTGCTCTGTTGCAAATTGCTTCATTCTGTTGCCTGTCTGTGTTTGTGGCAGCAAACAAGACCTCAAGCTGAACCTGTGCCACAGCCAGCAGGTTATTCAATTTGATTGCAATATTTATTTAGTGGACGACATGCGTTTAATGCGTTTTCCATTTTTCTTTTAGCTTTTCTTATTTTTATTTTCCCATCTTTCCATCTTTGCAATTTGTTATTTATTTTTATTTATCTGCCATGTGCAGTGAGTGCAATTAGCACAGTCGTCTGCATAAATTGAGATATTTTGCAATTTAAAGTGCGACTTAGATCATATCTTAGATCGCTTTAGTACCCTTTTAGTGCACAAGCAGATAAAATCTAAATGATATTGTAGTGCTTTTGTTGAAAACTGAGATGTTAACGTCCGCACCTCAGAGCCTTATCATAGCTTAGATCGGCTTAGTACACATTTAGAACACCTTAATAAGCAATTATATAGAAATGCTATAAAGAAGGAATTAAGTACTAACTTCTCTCTTACTTGCTATTATATTAGATCAATGTTCTAATCAGGGCTTTAAATACATGATGGATTATTAAGGATTAAGGAACTTTCTCTTTAGTACACAATAAACTAATATAAAGCTGTGTCATTTTGTGTACTAAATTGTATTAGCTCCCAGTCGTGGGAATATTTTTTAATCATATCTTCTTCTTATTCTTTTTCTTCATACATTCTGATTATTTTTAAGTCCTTCGCGTAGACAACACTTGGAGTCCGCCCGCCGACTATGCGCATACTATCCGCAGTCACTGTAATAATCATTACCAACTGCAATTATTTTCAAGTGCATAGATCAAAGATGCTTTATTAAAATACTAAAAGCGGAAAAAAGAGAAGGAAAATGGAGAAAAGAGTTTCCACAAGTTGGCGAAGCGCAAGAAAAAAGGTCAATTTAATCATCATAAAATTGCTTAGATTCTTTCCTCGCCGCGATTCCGGTGCAGTAGCTCATGGAAGTGCTCGAAAAGCAAATAGCCCCGAGGCAGTGGCAGAGGGCGGAGCCAAGGAGCTGGGGAGCTGGGGAGCTGGGCAGAAGAGGAGAAACGTATAAACATCATTTAAAATGCTAATATCCGCAGTTATGTGCATTTCAACTTGACTTTAATTATTGTTATTGCCAAAGTTAACAATCTGCGCGGTCCTCGGCTGCTCATTTCCAGCGGCTGATGAACTGACTAACTGCCCGCTGCCGCCATCGCCGTCGTCGTCGCTGCCAAGCACTCACATTGAAACCTGGGAGCTGGCAGTTAACAGCTGAAAGCTAAAAGCTAAAAGCTGAAGACTGAAAACTGAAAACTGAAGGCAGCCAACTGGACGGGAGTTGGAGTTGGAGTTGGTCTGGCGAGTCGCTGGCGAGTGGCTGGGGCTTCTAATCAAGCGCCGCCTGCTGAATGGCAAAAGTATCTTTTTTTTTCTCTCTGCTTCTGCTTCTGCCTCATTTTGTGCTCTTGCCGTTTTTCTTTTGCTGTTTTTAATATGTAAGAGGTTGTAAATTTAATGGCCTGACGGCCTTTAGAAGCTGCGGCGAGGTAATGAAAATCAAACAGCGCCAACTGTCATTAAACTAATCTTTGTAATTCAATAGCCACGGCAACGAGCGTCCTGGACGGCAACGTCAACATCAGCCCTCATGTTCGCATCCCTTTTAGATCTCTCGGGGGAGATCAGATCTGATCCGCCAAGGGCTTGGCAAAGTCGCTGGGCTTCATGAATGTAATGGGCACCATGGACTCCATGGGCACCATGGGCTCCATGGGCACCATGGGCTCCATGGGCACCATGGGCTCCATGGGCTCCACGGTTCAGCGGTGGCTCAGTGGCTCAGTAAGCAAATGCGCTTGTGATTTGTTTTAAGTGCATGTTTTCCGTAATGAATTACTTAAAGTTTGGACTCTCGACTTTGGGCCAGTTGACTTTGGGCTAGTCTGGTAGTTGGCTTAGAGCACGGCAGCCCACAAATTATAATGCTGCCTGCACTTTTGAACTCTGCTGCATTTCTCGGGAACTTGAGTTTGGCAAATTGCAGTCGCTGCTTCATTGGAACCAGGTGAGGTTTGCTCTGGGAGTGGAGTGGCGGTTGGGCGGGGGACGGTGTGGAAGGGCGAGAAGGCGGGGTGATGAGGTAAAAGACAAAAGAAAGTCCCAACAAGTTTAAGGAGAGTTTGTTTCTCTAAGTGTGTGTGTGTGTGTGTGTGTGTGTGACAGTCCGTGGGTTAGATCAACTTTAGTTACAAGAGGTGAAAGGAAGAGCTTTGGGGTTACAGTTTAACCACGAAAGCGCTGGTTATCGGCAGTTTTCGAACATGGCTGAAAACTCAGTAATTGGCGCATAAAATATCAAAAAAAAAAGGGGGGAAAAAAGGAAACATGTACTAAAACTGAAGGCAGGCGTCCATAAATTTGCTTAAAATCAATCACTTCCTGGCCTAAATAACCTTACAAAAAATTTGTCAGAAACTTTACTGCCTATAAAAGCTGAATTGAAATTGATATTAACGTGTACTAAAGCCGTACTAAAGTTGTTTGTTATACTGGTTGAGTGGCCCAGCTAACAAGTGGTATTAATCCTAATTGTGCACTAAAACTTAGCTTAAATTCGCTTAAAGCCTCATTTAAATTAATCACTTTTTGTGTACTAAACGTGCTCTAAACGTGTTCTAAACTTAAGCATCGTAATAAGAACATTGTCTTTGTATCTCGTTCATTTGCCATTAAGCTCTCACATTGCCTGTCAATCCACAAGCCACTTTACCCATCGACAGCAACCACAAACGACTAACTAGCTAACCACCAGCACCACCAGCACCACCAGCAGAATCCACCAGTTTCCGCCACTCTCAGGTGAGTCAGTGACAAGCAACAGCCATTGGCCAACAGCTGAAAGCCTGCCCGCAGCCCAATCAAAGAAACATATCAAATGCCCTAAGCCCAATCCCAATCCCAATCCCATTCCCATTCTCAGTTCCAATTCCCATCCCAATCCCAATTCCAAGCCCAAGCTGAATCTCTGTACATTGTCTTTGGCTTTGTTCGTGGGCTTTTAGCTCTTTAGTATAAATTTCCAGTTAATCTGCTTGCAAGAATCCGAAAACAAGAAACAGAAAGTAAGACAAAAAACTATTTCAATGTATGCATGTGTGTGTGTGTGTGTGTGTGTGTGTGTGTGTGTATTTGTTGTATACATATACATATTGTTTATCTGAACGTGCTCATCACGCATCGTTTTGTGGCTTTACTTTAGTGCCGCCATAAAGGGTTAATGTTAATGATGCCTTTGTGGTTATGTTATCTCCCCCTCTCGTTCTCTCCTCCATCATCTCTTTGTCTGTCCGTCTGTCTGCTTGTCCGTCCATCTGTCTGTTTTTTTCTTCTGCTGTCCGACCTATGCTCTGCCCTGCACTTGAGTGTTTTTTAAGTGCATGTCTATAAACAGCAGACAGCGAATTATTACAAAAACCGATGAGAAGAATCTGCGAGTGTGACTGCGACTGCGACTGTGACTGCGAATCTGACTACAACTGTGACTGCGACTGCGACTGAGAGCACAGAATGCATATACCCGATACTTGCATTGAGCTAGCGCCGTAACTCACGTGGTAATTGACATGTTTATGGCTTGAATGAGTGCTTTAGTTTTTATGTTGTACTTTGTGTGGGTGAGCCTCCTGATACCCTGGACTAATTATAGAGCACAGCACCCGACGGTCCCATCAATCATGCCCAACGAGCGACTAGAGTCAATTGCAAAACTTCCGCCTCAATCGCGCTGACCCGCACCGCTTGCCTCACACTTCCTGTCGCGCCTCATAAAACTCGAATTCCAAACAAAAATTATTGGAATATAAAACAAGAAAAAAAAGTGCGTCAATAAAATGTAAACAACATAAATCGCCTGCCCCCCCTACCTAACCTACCCAACCTCTTAACCAATCCCATCCCCAGCCCAACCCCACACCAACCCCACCCCAAATCCCATCTTCGACGCCCATCGTCAGCTTTGGACTGAACTGAGTCTTAATTCAATTCCAAATAAAACTTGTCCGCTCTGCCCTTGCCTCCCCCATACCCTACTCCAACCCACCCCCCACCCCTCTACCTACTCCTGCGTAACTGCACTGCTCGTGGCCTGCCCTCCGGTTAACCGGTTTGCGGCCCAAAGCTGCATTTAATTAAGGCGGAAAAAGGGGGCTTCCGACAGCGTCTTGAGGCTTGTGGAATCCGCGCTCTCTCGCAGCCATTAGAGTAGGTTGCATATTCATGAACGATTTCGGATTTCAGATTTCACCACCCGGTAGCCCCCTCCCCCTCCCCCCTCATCTATATTGTTATCACCTCCTATCGAGCGAGGGGCACAAATATTTTGAACGCCCTTCGATTTGATATGCAAAAAAGACTCTTGTTTGATGATCCAACGGTTTGTGTCATAACATCAGTCCCTTTTGTTTTCTATTTGTCTGTCTGTCTGTCTGCCTGTCTGTCCGCTTGTTTGCCTTTGCCCCAATCGGTGGCCAAGATTTGGATTTTTATAGTTTTATTCCGCTTATCGCGCGCTAATGAAGTTGTCTATAAAATTAGCAATTAAACGAACACGCCGATAACCCGCCCCCAAATGGCGGTTGCAGTGGGCGTGCCCATGGCAGGCAATATTGGGTTAAGTGGCTCACACTGGGATGGAGTCTGACCCGTGACCTCTGTGCCAACGGGAAGCGGCAACTATCGATATGGAAGCCACAATCCAAAGTCTTCCAACTATAAAAAAAATCCAATGGGCGTTTTTCTTATCAGACTTCGATTTCTTTATATAAAACTCTCAATAAATGATTGGGTATACAATAAAAATATTATATATAAACTGGCCTCTTTTTTAAACTATTATTTTTAAATATGTTGAGTCTTCTTTCTATTTTTATTTTTTTTTTCATTTTTTTTTAATTTTTTTTCCATTTTTTTTTAATTTTTTGCATATTTTTTATTTTTGATTCCGCGATGAAAATTAATTAATTAATCACTTATCGTTTGATCTGTGAGGCACTCACCTTGCATGTTGGGGGCCCACGAAGCCCGCATCGTGGGCTGAGCTGGCCGAGATTTGAGCATCGGTGATGGCGCCGGATTCCATGCCGAGGGCCGAGTTGCACGTGGCTGCAAATGGAAGAGAATTGAAGGCAAATTAAGAATCTGATAGATGAAACAACAAGTCGATGGGTCGCTTCGGGGTGGCGAGCGAGTGGAACTTAAATATAGCTTCGGGCGGCTACAAAGTGCAGTACCGCCCCCTCAACCCCCGCCCGCCTTTGATCGTGTCATGCGGCGGTGCAACGCCCATCAAATCTATCAAAAGAAGCGAAGCGTCAATTTGACTTTTCTGACATTTGAATGAAGAGAAAAAAAGTGGGCGATGGCCACATTGGGCGACACGCCCCGATTGTGCTATATCTGCCCCGCAGGGCTGCAGGCAAAAGGTGGGCCTATCACTTTCCCATGGATCTCGAGGCAATCCCAGCGACAAGCTCCTCTCCCCCCTCGACCAAGTCAAACACTTAATCATTGCCAAAGTCAAACCAAGCCGAGCAGAACGTCAACTACTTTACTTAATTTATTGCCCAGCGATTGCATTTAGATGGCCCATCCTGCGAAGCCTGCATGTCCCTAGTCCTCCTCCCCCACCCCCCCCCGCAATCACACTTCCTCACTAAGTCAAAGCGAGTGCAGAACTCCTCCAACTTTCAGGTTGCCTTTGATACGTGTGGAAGTTGGAGCCACCGTCGCCACCGTCAGATGTCTGTCTAGTTGTACGTCCGTCCCTATGTCTGTCCGCCTCTACTTCTGGTCGTCTGATCGTCTGGTCGTCTGGTCGTCTGGTCGTCTGGTCCTCCGGCTGTTTGGCTGTCTGGCTGCCTGCTGACATTTTCGCCAGAATCAACACTGATTTGACATGACTTTTGTTGGGCAGGCACAGCATGGACCAGCTCCTAGCTTCCAGGTTGCCAGCTCCCAGCACCCAGCGCCCACCTCCCAGCTGCCAGCTCCCAGCAGTCAGTCAGTCGGTGGTGCGCAGTGGTGCAGTGATGCCCAAGGTGCGTGCATTCGTTTAGAAGTTTATAAATAAACACGAACACAGACACAGCCACAGACACACACACACACACACACACACACACACGCATGCAAACTCACACGCACACATGGACAGAGATGCTGGTGAACCTGGACGAACCTCCCAGATTCGAAGCACTCTTTGGATTCGCACTTGATTGGATTTGATAGCTCGCAATGCTAATGTGAGCCGAAGGAAACCTGGGCTGGGTTTGGGGCTGGCATTGGGATTGGCGTACGGGGGGGTTGGGGGTTGGGGGCTGGGGCAGGTCTAGGGCCAGGCTGGGTCGTCGACTGCATATTGCAAGTGCATTCATTTAGAAAATTGTTGCATGTTTTGCTAACTCAACTTTAGTACAACATCGACAACAACAACAAAAACTGCAACAAAAACAACAACTGCAACAACAACAACAACAACAACTGCAACAACAACAGAAAGTGCAACTGCAACTGCAACTGCCACAGATACTGATGCCCCAATGGAAAAGCACTTCCTTTGCTTATTTGCTTATGTGCCTGCCGGGCGGCGGGTATAAATGTAAAGTCAGGGGGGGGCGTGGCGAGGGGAGGGCGATAAGTAAGTACAAATATTGAAGGCAGCATCTAGACCCGGAGACTCGGAGAGCCGGAGATGAACATGTTTATAAATTCGCATTTATGTGTTTGGTTTGCTTGATTAACTATAAATATTATGGCTCAGATTTGATTTGTGGAAGACAAAGGCAGAAGCTGGATGAAGGGAGGAGGGGCGTGGCAAGAGGAAGGGGTAGGGGTAGCTGCTGTTTCTGCAATGTGACAGCTGAAAGTTTGGGCCAAAGTTGTGGTCGAGTCGAAGAAGAAAATGTATAAATAAGGGAAATGGGAAAACGAGGAAGCTGAAGCAAAACTTATAATGAACTTAGAAGGGAAGCAACTGGAAAATGTGTGGAAAAGGAAAAGGAAAACTTCTCAGATTTTCCACATCAAGAAACTTGAATAATTTCGAGCAATTTTATTGAATAAATATTATAATAAGTGGCGTCCCAACGATCCATAAATAAGAAACTATTTAAGATATCGAAAAACCTTCCCCTGCCCTGCCACCCCATCCACTCCTTCCACTACACATCCTTTGAAAGTCTTCCCCCGCTCATGGCACTCACTTGCCCATTTTGTCCTCCTCACATCAGCATAGAAATTTATGAGCCGCTGACATGCCAGGGCCATTTGAATTGGCCATAATCCGGATACCATGGCCACCACCGCTGGCCGCTTGGCTATGGCTTCATTAAAGCCACGTTCCCGGGCCACTACTGTGCATGGCGAGCTTCGGTGCAAAAAGTTTAGAGTCCACATAAAAATGTCCATAGGCCAATTAATGAGCCAGCCAGGAGTCAGGGGAAGGAGATGGAGATGGAGATGGAGTAGCCACTGGGCAAGTGAGTGGGGGAAGGTGGAGCTAGCAGCTATGTCCCATTTGGCTGCATGTACAGTAAAGGACGCCCCGCGGCTAGTGGACCGATGCCACCAGCTGCGCGGCCTGTCGCTGCTCACAAAATGATGAGACACATAAAAATGTGCTTTCAATGTCAATTAAAATAAATTCTCCCAACTCGAGATACTTGAAATCGAATGAAAACAAACATTTTGAAAGGCTTTGGCCATGCCCCCCCAGCCCCCTGCTCCCACTCAGTCCGGCCGACCAGCTATACGCTTCGACCTTAATGATGAATGTGAGCACCTTTCGACTTGCGGGTCAAGAGTTCATTTATCTTAAACGTAGAACTCATCGCAGTCATCGCCGTCGTCGTCGTCGGCGTCGTCGTCGTCGTTGGGTATATAAAGAAAATGATTCGTCTTCCACTTACCAATATCGAAAGCCGCAGTTTCTGGTGTATTGAGCATTAAGCAGCCGCTGGCAAAGATCAATGCCAAGAGGCTAAGGTTCCAGTTGCCGTTCCAGTTTCTGGTCGGGCAGGTTGGGTGCCAGACTCGACTGTGGGGCTTGGATGAGGGCGGGCGAGCGGAGTGTTTGGGGCGGGGGTAATTAGAGTCTGGGGAGGTGGAAAGGCACGGGCGGGAGAACATTTTGTAGCTCGATTCCGAATCCAGTTCCAGTTCCAATTCCGATTCCACTGATGATGATGATGTTTCTCTTATGCGATGCGTCATTTTGGCGGAGATCTGAAAATAAATGGATGAAAAACTTAATTAGTTTTTTGCGTTAGTTGCAAGGAGTCTCCCTAAGGATACGACTTAAAGCTGCCGGCGGAAAAGGAAATTCAACTTTAAGACTTTTTGCCGCGTTGCACGTGAGTTTTGTCTATGAAGCGGAATTAAGTTATGTATCAAATAATATCCTATTAGTTGGGAGTCCTGGCCTGCAACACTTGGGGCCAGACGACAGCCGCGCCTCTAATTAGTTTTGCTTAGGGTAGTCGACGGCACGCCCACATCGCAACTCATTAAAATTAAAGGACATCAAAAGAAATTTGCAAACTAAACACAAACAGCGCCATCTGCAGCTCTAGGGACCGTGGCTGGAATGTCCTTTTCTTGCTGCTCCTAGCCAGCCGCCATGCCACCGCACGTGGCACGTTCGCTCATCTGCCGCCGCCTTTTGTGCTACCTTTTGCCCCTTTTTGCTTTTCCTTTCTTTTCTTTTCATTTCTCTTCTCGTTTTTGTTTTTATTCCTGTCTCAGCCTCCGTCTCCGTCTCCGTCTGCGTCTCCTGTCTTTGTCCCCATCTCTGTTTCTCCTCCCGCCACTCGCTTTGCATAAACTAAATAAATTTCTTGGCCGTCTGCCTTCCAGCCATGTCATAAAGTGGGCTGGCTCGGATTTTGGTTAGAAAAAAGGCCATGCAGGCGGAGATTGGGGCAGCTTCTGCTTTAAATTGCTCCGCCACCTGACGGCTCTGGACGCATCTCTGAATGCTTCTCTCCGAATGCTTCTCTCTGAGCTCCGAGCTTTGAGCTCTGAGCTGCAAGCTGCGAGCTGTGAGCCGGCGTTAAATTAAAGCGGAAACTGGCTTATGCCGGGCAGCAGAAGAAGCTAACGGGAAGATGGGTCGTGAGTGGCAAGTGGGGAGTGGGGAGTGGAGAAAGGTGAATGGGGAGTGGTGAGTGGGGAGGGAGTGCGGGGCAGGTGTCCGGGCAGGCAGTCAACATGTTTGCTTTGGCCGCTTTCTATGGCTCATATGTCTGCCCCTGTTTCAGCCTCTGCCTATGACTCTTCCGCCGCATCTGCCCCGGTCTCCACCTCGGCCCCGTCTCCACCTCTGCCCCCGTCTCCACCTCTGCCCCCGTCTCCATCTCTGCCCCTGTCTGTGACTTGGCTTGAGCAAAATTGTTGCAAAATAATGTTAAATGAAAAGCACAAAGTCATCCAGGCAGTCGGCGAGCAGCCTGTGGGCAGGAGGGAGGGGGAGGAAGATGACAGTGGAAGAAACCACCTCATCCGCATTGTACTCACGACTTGGCCAGGCACTCAGTCAGTCTCCTCCTCGCACCCAATCTGTTTCGCATCCTCCGCGTCATCGTCACGCACATTCACTTTGCATTCATTCAAGTCGAAGTCGAAGCCAAACTCGACGTTGATGTCGATGTCGAAGTCGATGTCGATGTCGATGTCGATGTCGTTACCGATGTCGATGTCGACATCGACGTCCATGTCGAGATGTCGGAGTTGAAGTTGAAGCTGAAGCTGAAGACCGAGAAGAGCCTGGAGCACATTTGGCTTTGGCTTCTTTTTTTTCGACTTTTTGGCATCAATTGAGTTTCGGATTCATTCAGAGCTGAAGCCAACTGAGGCGATAACTAGACGTGGCTTCCAATCAGGGGGGGCGGGGAGAAGGATTTGCTAGGGCAGAGCATCCAGAGAGTTAACTTGGCTGGCTCCAATGCTCAAGTGACTCGCACACATCACATTATAAAGAGCACTTGCCACAGTTTTCCAATGAATGGAACCTAATATCTACCTGAAGCAACGAAATGGCTGAGCTTCTGTTTTTATATGGGAAGGAATTTCATTTATTAGTTTTCCCCTCCCCCGCCCCTCACCCCACAAGATGTGCCACTGCTTTACACTCGCTCGCCCCATTCCTCCTCCATTCCTCCTCCATTCCTCCTCGGCTAACGAGACTCTGCCGGCTGCACCGCCGCACTGCCGCACTGGCTGCTCAGCTTACACGTACTCCATGACGGCAGAGGTGGAGTCGCCTCCTCCGCACGGAGCATCCACTGATGTTTATCTAACAAATGTCCCCATTCTGCGATGTTGCAAGTAAGCATACCTGAGGAAACCTGAGCAACGTTATCGACCGACTGATGACTCCTCCGCACTCCACACTCCACACTCCCCACTCCACACTCCAGCGCTCTACACACTTAACAACATGCCCTGGCACAACATGCAGCAGGGCCGTGCAACAACATGCTGCATGCAAAAAAACAAGAACAAAATGGGCAACGTCATGTGGCAATTTGTCACGCAGACGCAGCTGCAGCAGCAGCAGCAGCAGCTACACCCCCGCAGCTCCCAAGCACTAGTCCTTTTCATTGAATGCGTATGTATGTGTGTTTGGGTATGTGTGTGTGTGTGTGTGTGTGAGTGTGTGTGTTGATTTTTCCCTTGACTCTTGTCAATAACTCAGCGCTTAATTGCTCATCTTTCAACGTCGCCGGTCGTCCTCCGACTCCGTCCAGCGGCTGCCTTCGACGCTCCGAGTTAGCCAACAAATTAGAAAATTCCCAACGTCAGTGGAAAATACGTACAAAGAACGTATAAAGAACGTACAAAGAACGTATAAAGAAGGTATAAAGAACGTATAAAAAATGTATAAAAAATGTATAAAAAATGCGGCCTGTCATAGTTTTAACTTGCGGTGCTTCATATGCACAGCAGCAATCCAAGCGATCCACAGATCCGGCGTTCCAGGCAGCCAGCCCGCTAAGTGACCAACGATTCTTCGGTTCGATCTTCAAGATCCTCTCCCCCTCACCTACCCCTACCCCTCCAGTCATAGCTTGAGGCGGCGAATGTAGGTTAAATTAATAGTGACACTCGCTCGTGGCAAAGCCTTCGGGCCAGTTGGCTGGACGATGCGGCTCACTTGCTGTGCACCTGGCGGCGCTTTGAGCTGATCCCCTGCCCCACCTGCCCGACTGTCTGCAGCGTCTTGTGGCCACTGGCAGTGGCTTCTTTCAGTATTCAAGTCTGTGTGTGTGTGTGTGTTTTTTCCTGCGCTGCCCGAATATTTCATAAATTGAAATGTACAGTTAGTTAATTACACGCTCAATTGGCTCTAAGAGCGGCATTAGCCGCTCAGCCCGACAACCAACATGGCCAAGAAGCAGTCGGCCAATTTCAGCTCTGCGGCTGCACTTTTAATGCTTGTCATAAAAGATTTATCGCCAAATGGTCAGCCAACTCGAAGGCGTCGGAGGCACCGCAGACACCGAAGGCCTTGAAGGCACCGGAGGCGTTGGAGGCGTTAGCAGCTACAACCAACTAATCGCTGCAGCCGGCGGATCCAAGCCCATGCTGTTCCCATGAAGTTGAAATGTAATAGCCACGGTAACTAACTGCAAGCTGCAGGAGTCATTACCACAAGGATATTAAAAACCAAAAAAAAATCCATTCAAATTGTAAGTAACTTCTCATTGGATTTTCGAACGGAAACTTTGATGTTTTTCCATTCAAAAATAAATTTTCATTCCTTTTCCCAAAGGACACACTGCTGAGTGTCAGGGGAAGTCGAAGTGGAAATTCAAGTAACTCGGAGAAGGGAATTCGACTCCTTAATGCATGTGATATGCCCAAAGGATATAAAAAGTCTTTTAATTTAAATTCAAGATTAAATTTGTGACTCTCGATATTTTATTTAAATAATTAAATTAAATATTTAATTTAAGTAAAAAAAAACCTTTTTAAAAATTCGGAGTCCGCACTCAAAAAGCATCAGGCAGGGAATTTAATTTATCTTTAGGCAAATTTTTAATAAATATTTATTTTTTATATTTTTTAAATTAAGTGAGTCTTAAAATATTAAAATTTAATAAAGATATATTTTTTCTTTAACTAATTTTTTTTTGTTTTAATTTTTATTTCTTCATCGATGGTTAGAAAATAATTTATTTATGTTTCAGTTTTAAAAATTTAAATTTATTTTTTTTTTATTTTTTTTTAATTATTTTAAATTAATATTTAATATAATAATTTTTGTTTTTTCATTGATGGTTAGAAAATAATTAATTTTTGTTTATTTTTTTTTTTAATTATTTTAAAATAAATATTTAATTTAATACTTTTTTTTCTTCATCGATGGTTAGAAATTAATTTATTATGTTTCAATTATAAAAATTTATGTTCATTTTTAATTTTTAATTTTTTTTTAACTATTTTAAAATAAATATATGCCCAACATTTCAGAGAAATCAAACATTTTTTTCATTAAAATTCATATTTAAATCAGAGCTCTTTAAATACTCTTCTCGAAATTCATAATTTTCTACATTTGCCCCTATATCATTTTCTTGACTTAAGACTCAATTATCTTTGTGGCCTGAGCTTTGAGCTCTGTGTGTGTGTGTGTGTGTGTCTGGAAGGGGTTTGAAATTTAGCTAAATGGTCATTGGGTCATCAATCATCTGTGTTTACATTTAAATTGTACACACACACACACACACACCACATACACCACACACACCACACACACCACATACGCAGTCAGATAATAAGCTAAATCTGTGTGTGTCTCTTAAGAACTAAACAAATTGCAGACCCGCGCGCTGAAAAATTTAAACATGAAAATGTTTTTTTTTTTTTTTTTTCGGCTCTGACTTCCTGATTAACTCGAAAATAAAAGAACATCGGGAAAAATACGGACAAACAGCGGCGGAATTGATTAATTGATGGAGCGATGGAAAAGCGCACCAAATCCAAAGTAGAGCACAAGCAAGGGACTCATATTCCATGCACATGTGTGAGTGAGTCTTTCACACACACACACACACACACATATATATATATATATATATATCAATTTGGTCTGTATAGTCGATTGTGTCTATGGAGTAGGCCACATGGCCCCCCACACACGCAATTTGCATAAATCGAAGCACAAAAAGCGAGTTGACTGCTCTGGAAATCGGGAGCTAAAGATATATATCTTTTACTCCGACATCGAGTGTTTGAATGAGTGTCAAATTAAATTGATCAATTAAGCAATTGACGTGCCGCGTGGTGTTCGCTTCGTGTCTGCTCAAGCGAAGTCGAGTGAAAAATGCATCGAATGCAGAGCGTGGGCGACAGGGCGGAAGGGTGACAGGGCGGAAGGGTGGTAAAGGGAAATGTGGTATGGAGTGCAAGGTGTAGGCAGCGGGGTGCGGGGCGGTCGTTGTGCGACTTAATGCGACTTTTACATACACAACAAGTGACGCAAATTGTGGAGCGCGTTGAAAAGGCGTTGGGCTTGCTGGGATTTGTGAGTGGAGAGGGGAAAGGGAAAGGAAAAGGAAAGGGGACGGAGATAGGGATAGAGATGGGGATAGGGAAAGGGATAGGGATAGGGTAAGAGATGGGGATAGGGATAGAGGTAGGGATTTGGGCTCGAGTCTGGGTTGGGGCTTGTTGGACTTGACATCTCAAATGGAGCTTAGTTCCAAGTACAGCAACTGTCGAGCTGCCGAGCTGCCAGTGACAATTTCTGTCAATTCAGCGGCGCTAATCAAGCGGGCAACTGTCGAGCATTTAAATAGAGGGAGTTACTGGATCTGTGGGTTGGTGCAGGGGGGAGTCGGGGATTTGGCGGGGGTAGACAAATTGGCCACGATTGCACGGGTGATGGTGATGAGGCGCGTACTCGTTGTGCGTCTCCTGAAGCCAACATGCGGGTAGCTTGATAGCCAGACGGCAATGTCATACAATCCATCAAGTACACAGACAGTTGCAGCAACAGGAACAGCAACAACAGCAACAACAGCAACAACAGCAACAACAGCAACAACAGCAACAACAACAGCTACAACAACAACAACGGAGACGACTCGAATTTCCCCCAGCTGTAATCAAATCAAATGACAACGCAGACAAGGAAACTGCAACGGCAGCAGCAACTTTGTAGCAGAGCTCGACAAGCGGAAGGCAACTGTCCAAGCGAAGAGACAAGAACAACAACAACAACAAACAACAACAACAACAAACAACAACAACAACAAACAAGTAGCCACAGACAACATGCAACACGCTGCACACTGTTGGAATCCTGGCGACTATTGTCACATTTGATGGCCAACACTTTTGATGATTTAATAATGGCCCGCCATCGAGCGAGGGCTGCCCAAAGAGTTGCCTAATGAAAGAGTCAAGTGTGCGCGCTCGCTCAGATAGCAGCCAGCAGCAGGCAGTCAGCAGAGGTGAAGGTAGCTCCACTCTTAAGTCTTTTCTGTCTGACAGTTGCAAACAAAAAAAGAATAAAAAAAAGAATAAAAAAATAAAAAAAAATAAAAAAAAAAAAAGAAAGGAGCACCATTTGCATAGACAGTTGACAACTTTTTTGCTTCTTACATTTTTATTCGTTCGTAACTGTCGAGGCGAACAAGGAGCTGACACCCACCACTCCCACTCCCACTCCCACTCCGCCTCCCTCTCCCACTTCCTCATTTGGCAGCAGAATTTATTCTTCTATTATTGTGACAGAGAGACTGTCGACTCCGGCCTGTCGACTGCTTTGACTGCCTTGACTGCCTTGACTGTCCTGACTCTTCTGACTGTCGCTTGTTGACTCTTCACTGTTGACTGTCTCTCGACTGTCTGGCACTTGAAAGGCTGGCAGGAAGCTTAACAGCTTAAAGGCACTTAAAGAGCGGGCGTATTGATTTTGCAACGTGTCCCAAGTTCATTAAAGTCACATCAGCAACACCCAAAGACCGAAATACGAAAGTAACAACAAAACGAAATAAAATAAAAAACACGAAAAACGCCACAATAGCAACAACAACAACAACAACAACAAAAAACAAATATCCGTTGCCCACATTCTAACCGCAAATAGACACGAGATGCGACAGCAACAACAAACAGCAGAAACGCGCCCACAAATCAACGCCTAACCGCAAAGCCAAGGGGTTACGGGCAGCGGGCAGCCGGGCAGCCGAAAAAAACGAGGCGATGCCGCCATTTTGTCCGTCCTCGGCCATTAAATATGCAAAAAGCAACATGCGAAAAACTGGGGGAAAAAAGTGTTGCATACTTTTAGTTGCTGCGTCAAACCGCAAAAGGGCAGAGCAGAGGCGAATGGCGGATGGCGGCTGGCGGATGGCGGATGGCGGATGGCGCACAAAGAGAATCGAATAAGGCTGAGAGCCAAGGGAGAAAACGCTGGCAACAGGAAGCCGGAAAAATAAATAAAAAGGCGAGACGAGACAACTGCCCCATTGCCCCCAGCCCAGCGAAAGTCCAGGCTGCCTTCGCGAGTCATTCATTAGCATAGACATCGAGGAGCAATATTCAATTTCTATGCCCGTGCGTGTTTCCTACACTCTCTGTGTGTGTGTGTGTGTAAATGCGAGGTCATAAGGTTGCGCAAAAAATGCTTCACGCTTTGGCAAGCTAAAAAATCACAGCCACAGAAGGAAACCGCTCGACGGTGTTTGGTATTCAGTGGGGCGCGTTAGAAAAGGGCGGATGGCGGATGGCGGATGGCGGTTGGGCAAAAACACAACCAGGATGAACCCAAGCAGCGCCTGGGGATCAAATTAGTCGAGTTTTTTTTCCAAAGGAATTCCACAAATTTAAGACTATATGCATGATAAGTGCGACAAGGCGTGAGTTTCTGGAGGGGACCGCATATCAAATGCAAGCAATTTAAGCGTTCGAACTTCAGAATAACTGCCTGGCAATCGTCACATGTCACAACGAGGGACAGGATGTGGCGACTGAAAGGAGTCGACGTATTGACACTTGAGTTGAGGAGAAGGGGTTCACGGCAGAGAGGCAGGCAGGGAAGGTGGTAGAGAAGGAGGCGGGGAAGAAGACAAGGATGGTGGCAGGGGGGGAAGCAGGGAAGGAGGTGGTAAAGGAGGTAGGGAAGGGGGCAGGGGAGGAGGCAGGGAAGAAGGCAGGGGAGGAGGCAGGAAAGGAGGCAGGGAAGGAGGCAGGGAAGGAGGCAGGGAAGGAGGCAGGGAAGGAGGCAGGGGAGGAGGCAGGAAAGGAGGCAGGGAAGGAGGCAGGGAAGGAGGCAGGGAAGGAGGCAGGGAAGGAGGCAGGGAAGGAGGCAGGGAAGGAGGCAGGGAAGGTGTTCCCTTCGGAAGGGAAAAAGATATGTTGAACACAAATTTGAAGATAAAACAAAAATAAGTGACTTTCCGAAGGAATTAAAAAGTGGGATGAAACGTGCCAAAGGACGAACAGTTGAATATTTTTTAAGGACTATATTTAATATCAGAAATACGATTTAAGTGAAATGAATTAAGTAAACATAGAAAGTGCTTAAGGGACATAGTGCCGAGTGCATAGACCTGGACGCGGGTTCAATAACATAAAAGGACTATGAGGGTATTTGAGCAGGGGGTGGGGGGGTGTGAGGGATGCACATATGCCAGATCTTTCAATGGCTTGTCAAAGTGAAGCGGTAAAGCCAGCCTTGTCTATAAATTGAGGAGGCGGCGCAGCCTTGGCCCCCCCCCCCCCACCCACTGGGACATATCCTATAGACCGCTTTGTCTGCGGTTTGTCAGCAACTCCGTAGACTTCATCGTCATCATCATCATCAACATCATCATCATCATCATCATCATCATCAACATCGTCATCATTGACGCTGTGTGTGGGCTGTGGTGGAATTTTTATGAATTATATGCGAGCTGCTGGATAAAAAATATGTAAAAATATTTTCAAAAAAACATTTTTGAAGATGTGCCGAAGGATGAGGAAGAGGCTAACAACAACAACGACAGCGGCAACAACAACAACAACAACAACATTAACAACGACAACGGCAACGTCGACATTGACAATGAGGCGGTTGTTCGAGTAGTAAGTGGCTGCCAGGCGGGTATAACAACAAAGCGCTGATTGACAGGAAGACACACAAAAGCGGCCCAGGGACGAACTGACAAACAGACAGAAAGAGAGACTGACGGATGGACTTACAGACAGACGAATGACGAGACAAAATGCCAGCACAGGAGTAAAAGCACAGGCAGAGGGCCTGAGCCACAGCCAGAGCCTGGCACAGACAGTCGTTAGGCTGAGCACCGAAGCGTGGCCAGGACATGTGGGTAGAGCGTATGCCCCCGGTTCAAGGCTCTATCGATTTTTAATACTCGAACCACTGTGCAATTGCAGCTGCGACTCAGCGGGCCCATCGATGGGTTTCCCCCCTCCCCACCCCACCTCACCACATCGCATTGTTTTAACATGTTTTCTTAATGATTGCCATGTGAGGGAAGCACCCATCAGCTTTGCTTCTACTACCCCCCACCTCTCCGCAGTGCAATTTATACATATTTTGTATAGATACCGTTAGCCAGACAAATTAGCAACGGTTGATTAATTTTTATGACGCGCTTTGTAAGTGAAAGATCCAACAAAGTTGAACCTCAAGCGGGACTCACAGGTGGGCAACGAATGGAGAGATTCAGAGATGTCTAAATGCCCAGATAGATGCATATGTAGATGTCCACAGATACACAGATACACAGATACACATTTGGAGAGGTAGTTACATACACACACACACAGACACATTGGTTGTTTATCCGTTATAACAACCCAACATTTGTCTAATGATGTGCAATTAGGCAAATGGCTTATAATCACAGAGTCATGTCTTACAGCGGTTGTTGCTGTAATTGTTGTGGCCTTTGTTGTTGTTGTTGTTGCTGTTCGTTGTTCGTTGTTTGTTGTGTGTGTTTCATATTGCAACTAAAGTTTACTTTGTCGTTTGCTGCACGTGGCATGCAGCGGCTTAACCCATTTGATTATAGAAATCATGTACCCCACAATTGGGACACCGCTGCCCATACGAACCGACCCTCTGCGCCAACGCCACCACCACCACCACCACCAGCAGCACCACCACCACTACTACTGGCTACTGCCAGTGGCACCGAATGCCGGAAAGGCGGCTTGTTCAAAACTTCTGTCATTTGCTGGCCAACTCATTGCCGGGCTTTGTGGTCATAAAAATTTAACGCTTGTTTGGGCTGCTGCCACTGCCAATGCTGCTAGCAGGAAGGCTTTATTAGCCGATTGTTTTTATAAGGTAATGGGCATTAAATGACTACTTTGTTGCCGTTGGTACCGTAATGCAGCCCCCCTGGCCAAAGTACCCCCGCCTTTGCCCAGTTGCAGCCCTTGCAGCACTCAAGAAGCTCAACTCCCTTTTTATCAAAGTGATTATATTCATCGGAATGTGATTAAAATTAAACATAAAAACTAAGTTACAAAGTGCAAGGCATAAAATCCAAAAATGTTGCAGAAATTTTCTTACAGCTTAAAACTGAAACTTAAAACTTAGCCTGAGTGAGACTTTAAGAAATTAAGAAAAATGTATTAAATAAATCAAAATATTTAATTTTGCAATTTTTTATAAATCTTAACAAATTTTCAGATTTTAGAAAATATTTCTAGTTATTTTTTATTTTCAGCCAAAAAGCTGATTCCCTGTACTTGAAGCGGATATTAAATTGAAAAATCGTTACTTCAGTGAGACTTGGGAAAGACTCCATGGGAGATTGAAGAAAATTAAGAAAAATGTATTAAATAAATCAAAATATTTAATTTTGCAATTTTTTATAAATCTTAACAAATTTTCAGATTTTAGAAAATATTTCTAGTTATTTTTTATTTTCAGCCAAAAAGCTAATTTCCTGTACTTGAAGCGGATATTAAATTAAAAAATCGTTACTTCAGTGAGACTTGAGGCAGACTATATGGGAGATTGGTGCAAATTATAGAAAATGTATGAAATAAATGATTTTTTGAATTTTTCAAATTTTTATGAATCTTGACGAGTTGCCAGATTTTAGAAAATAAATTCAATTATTATTAATTTCAGCCAAAAAGCTAATTCCCTGCACTTGAAGCGGATATCAAATTAAAAAATCGTATTATTAACTTAGAAAATATTTAGAGTCTATGTTATAAACATTTTCAAACAATTAAATCTGTATTTTTTATTTTAACATTTAGAATTAAATTTTATTTCATAAAACATTTTTCTTATAACCAAAAACTCACTTTTCTGCTCCCAAAATATTGTGATTTCTTAGCCCAAAAAATGTATAGCTAAAATATTTCTCAGGAAAATCAAACATACAGTAAAAATGCTCAAATATTAAAATAATAAAAAAAATATTATATATATAGAAAAAATGTATTAAAACAAAGCCACGCCTCCTGCAAAGTCGCAACGCGTATGACTAACAGTGAACAAACTTAAAGTCCTTGAAACTTCAAGAAAATCAATTAAATTTTTTTTTCTCAAAAATTTTTCTGGTTGATTACTTTGCATGGCTGAGCATTTAACCCTTTCAGCTCTCGGTTTTTCACTTAAAAATGGGCTCTACTTAACCCCCGGCACACTGGACGCTCTAATTACACAAACATGTTGCCACATTTCGGGGCAACCCTCGGCAGGAAGCCCGCCTCATGTTCCAGGCGGTAAATGACACATTCTATTGAAACATTTTTGACACCTGGCTTGCTGGCCCTGGAATACACTTGGGAATACCGGGCGATACATTTGCATAACAGAGTAGCCCAAAGGGCCATCCAATGGTCCTCCAGCGGTGGTACCCGTGTACCACCACTCCACCACTCGTATCTCCAACTCCACTCCTTGTGGAACGAGTTTCCAGCGGAAGCATCAAACAAATGTGTTGACTGTGAAAAATCGTATTGCATGTACGACAAAACTTTTTCAAAAATACATTTGGAGAGGGAGGTGAGGGAGGAAGGGTGGGCGGAAGACTGGGAGGTAGGTAGGGCGGGCGGGGGGTGTGTGTGTTGCGGGGTCAGTGGGTGTGCGCTTTGGGCACAGCATTGATTAATGAGCCGAGATGTGTGAGTGAGCATGTGCGTGTATCTCTTTGTATGTGTATGTGTGTGTGTGTGTGTGTGTGTGTGTGTGTGTGTGTGTGTGTGTGTGTGTGTGTGCGTGTTCCAAATATGCATTCGCCAACTTAGAACTTAATTACGAAAACAAAATTTTCGTAACTCTCCATTTGAATCTTCCCGCATTTTGATGGATTTGTGGGTTGGGTTCGGCCCTCAAGTTCGGAGCTCCGTCCGCCAACCCTGCCGAGCTTATTATTGCATGCCCCATGCAGCACGGCGCTAATGACATTTTATTGTTTTGTGATGCGTAAAATGTTGTTGTTGACGACGCCTTGTCGATGGCTAATTTTTGTGCTGCGACTTGCTTGAGTGCCCGCTCAGGAACCGATTGCTTCTTCTCGCTGCACACAAAAGAGACAAAAGCCCCCACCGAGTCGTCAAACCACCGTAGCACTGGGACCAGGCCAGGGACAGACAAAGACGCCCAGCAAACAACATTCGCCTGAGAATGCGGGAAGTCGTCATCGAGCGGCTCCTAAGTTGATGAGCGGCGATTCATTTCCGGCCCTCGACTCATCACATATGCCAGGGCCTCCGTGTGTATAGCCCTGCCCCTGCCCCTGGTCGCAATTTTGCCCAGTGAACTGTAACCGAAAGTTAATTAGCTCAACGAAATCGTCGCTGTTGCAGTTCCATTCTCAGATGCGATCCCAGCCACAGGCGCTTCTAGGGGCAGAGAGCAGAGAGACATGTGACGAATTCAGTGTCTATTCAAAGGCATTTACATGCGAATGGATCGAAGCACTGACGAACCATGTCATAAGGGTCGACTGCCTGCCTGCCCAGATAGCGGCACATCGAAGGAACATCGAAGTCCATCGAAGTCCATCGAAGGCAAGGAACTCCTCATCACGCTGGCTGCATGTGGGAATAAAGGGTTTCCCTGCAGATCAGACAGTTCAGTGGACTTTTATTGGAATGTAATGGATGAGCCGACAGATAAGTAAACTGAAGAAGTTTACGGATTGAAATTGAGATTTGATTATCAAAAGGGAACAGAAATTATACGGATGAACCACTGGATCAAAGTGCGTGAGATTTGATAGTCAATAAATCTGATATCAAATTATAATCAACTTATGAAATAAGCAATAAAAATAGTGAAGGAAAATAATTTATTTTTTTTTTTTCTTTTAACTAAACGAATTTTTAGACTTTTAGTTGAGTAACTTTTAGTTTTCCGTTACTTAAAATTTTATATTTTATACCTTCAGTCAGCTCGCAGCTTGGCACCTTTAAATTGCCATCATGGCACTAAACATACCAAAGCCTCGACGACAGCTTGAGATATAGATACTTTGGCAACATTTTTCTAATTAACGAACCACACGAAGTGAGAACAAGAACAAGAAAAGCTGTGAAAAACTGTGAAAAACTTTAAGTTGCCGCCTTTAAGAGGCGCCCAAGAACAGACCCCAAAAATGTAGCAGCAAATAAAACATCAGAGCCCAGAACAGGGGCAAAGCTGGCGCCAAGTCATTACATGAAAAATTCTCAACGGCATGCCATAACACACACTTGCACCCTCACCCTCACACACACACACACACATACACACACACATATATATACACATGTATAGAGAAGAAAACAGTGGCTACTTTTAAGAGCCGCAACACTTGAACATTTTTCACAAGTACAAGACGCTAACGCCGACGCCGACGCCGACGCTGACGCCGACTACGAGGGCAACGGCAACGCCAACGCGAAGCCACAGAAATAATTTTCCTTTGCTGCATTTTCAAAAGTTAACACACAAAATGAAGAAGCATAAAGAAACCTGGCAAACAATAAAAAAATAATAATAACGAGAATAAAACCAAAGAACACAGAAAAAAAAATGAAAAAGAAAAAAAGGAGCAACCCGCACGGGCGTTGAAGGGCGTGGCAGCTATTTGGCTGCCCCCGAAAATGGTTTTCCTACCGTTTCTTTTTCTTGGACATGCACGACTGCCGTCGCTGCCCCTGCCCCTGCCGCAGCCACTGCCCCTGTCCCAGCTACTGCCCCAGTCACTGCCACAGCCCCTGTCCCAGCCACAGCCCCTTTAGATGTTCCAGCCACCGCATGCACTCTGCTTGCATTAACTGAACGCGTGTGTGTGTGTGTGTGTGTGAAACTGAGAAGACGCGTATATAAATTGTGGCACCTGCGGCCGTGTGTGTCTCCGCGTTCATCCTGCATCTGTGTCTTTGTATCTCTGTAGCCGCGGGCCATCGTGGCAAACAAATAAACTGCCGGCCAAGTTATGACAGTCGACGGCAGGAAACATTATTCTTAGTTAGATGCTAATTAATTAAAGCACCGCACACCGGCGGACGGAGGTGCGAGGTGCACTCCAAAAATATTGGCCAGCAGCGGGAAGGACAATGCCTGACATTTGTCAATAATGTGGAACCACCAACTGCAATTAACCCCAATACATATGGAGCAAGACTTGGCGGCCTAATGGGGACGGACTTGGATGCAAAAAGTGAACTATAAGAACTATGCATTTTTTGTTAGTTCATTTCAAGTTCATTTAGTTCTTTTGTGGTAAGTTTCCTTCACTTAAGATGAACTCAATAGCTTTTAAAGGCACTGTTAAGCCAAGGCGAAGGTCTGTTCAGTAGAGAAAATATTTTTCTTACTTTAAAACAGTCTTAAACATATAAAAAAAAATATATATGAAAAATAAAAATGTATATAAAAAATAAATATTTATATAGAAAATAAAAACATATAATAATATAATAATAATAATAAAAATATACATAAAAAATAAAAATATTATTAAAAATAAAAATATATATGAAGAATTAAAATATATATAAAAAATTAAAATATTATAAAAAATAGAAATATATATAAGAGATTAAAATATATATAAACAAATAAAAATAATAAAAAATAAAAATATATATGAAAAATAATAAATATATATAACAAATAACAATATATATAATAAATAAAAATATATTTAAAAAAAAGTATAAATATATTTATATAAAAAAATAAAAAAAATATAAAAAATAAAATTATAAATAAAAAATAAAATTATATATAAAAAATTATAAATATATATTTTTTATATTTTAAGTTTAAGATTTTAAGTTAAGAAATTCTTGGCTTTTGGGAGTGTCTAATAGACTCTTGGGAGAGATTATCAAAATGCTAATAAAACAAATGGAGGGGCAGCAGGGAAAAAGAGGCAGAGGCTGAAAACTTTTTTTAATTATTATGATGATTATAGACCACGAATGGTGCCTCCGGCGGATCCATCGCCATTGACCAAAGGCGCTGGCGACTTGTTTACACAATTTTTAATTGCCGTAATTATGATTTTTACACGAAATTAATTATGCATGCGCGCTGGCTGCAACTTCTGGCCAGAGACACAGGCTTTGGATTAAGAATGAAATTGACATTCAGATTGAGATTCAAATTGAGATTCAGATTGAGATTCAGATTGAGATTGAGACACGTTTATTAAAAACTAATTTGCCTGCTAAACAAAGCAATGGAATGCCATCAAAGATGTGTTTATCATATCTTCATAATTTCTCTTAATTGTGTGTCAGCGGCACAGCAAACATTGTGAAACTGCAGCTTGCCAGTCCACCGCCCCCCTCCCACTCTTCCTCCCACCCAGCCGCTCCTCTCGCTGCAGATAAAAATCGTGTAAATTGTTGGCTGCACTCTGCAAGAGGCAGAGATCTTTCACTGCCCGAATAAAAGCCGTGAGCAGACGAAATGAAAACTCATTTTCCAGTTTTTCCAACTTTTGCCGTGGAATCTTTTACGACCTGCCCGGAGATGGGGCTGCGCATCCCCCCCATAAGATACCGCAGGTTATTTTGATTAGCCTGGCATGTTGACAGTTTGACTTTTCATAATTTGTGCTTAATTAATGTTTTGTGTGCACACTAAATTCCACAATTGTGTATGGTGTGTGTGGTGTGTGTGGTGTGTGTGTGTGGTGTGCCATCTGATAGGCTCTATTAACGGGTTGACGGTCTGACTTGGGCAGCCCTCAGCTACGGGGACCTCAATTCAGAAGCCGAAAAACTATTTATTCTTCACGAGACTTTTGTTTATGTTTTAGCACTGAATCAACAATCGAGTTGATAACATTTTTTAAAAGTTTATTTTTTTTTTATTTATTTATTTTTTTTATTTAATTTTATTTGATTATTGAGTGAGTCAGAAATTTGAAATACTCAGCGTTTATTTTCAGCTATCAAAAATTGTAACCCTTTTATTTCCAAGCTACACGCGATTTACTACTTCATACGATTTTTATTTTTTAACTTTAAATTAAATTTAATTTTTTATTTTTTATTTTTTTTTCAAAACTTACCTAATTCAAAAAGTACAAAATTTGTCGGCGCAAATTCTTGATTTGTATTCTACAGATTTTATCCTTATTGTACATGGGTTTTATTTTTGCTCACTTTGTTTTTGTTTTTTCGAATTTTTCACTTGCGGATGTACTTAATTTATTTAAGTATTTAATTATTTAAATATTTAAATATTTTTATAGATATTTTTTATAATTTTATTTTTTTTGTAAACACACGAACACACAAAAGAACTTCAAATGCAAACTAAATGCAATTTATATCTTTGTATCTTTAGATTTGTATCTTTCGATTTGTATCTTTCGATTTGTATCTTTAGATTTGTATCTTGGTTTTCTTTTGCTTTTTCCGCACTGTTGCACAGATCACAAATTTGGTATCTTCAATTTTGTATCTTTGATTTGAAACTCAAATCTCGTGGGTTATTTGGATATGTTTAGCACTGAGATAGGTTTGTTTTGGCTGCCCCTCAGTTATACAAAGGTCGCTAGCTGATGGAGGCGTTGCAGGCGCCGGCTGGAGCACAGGTGCCGCATTTTAGGTGGCTATCTTTGAGATACTTTTCGCAAGGCTGCAGTAACAGTATCTTTCACACACACATTAAAACACACGCGAAAAAGACGTAGCACGTAGCACCGCGTACCGAGAAACCCGAAACCAAAATGCGATGTCTTCACTGAGCGTCGTTGTTGCCGCCGCGAGCGATGGGATGAGACTGAAACTCGGATGGGAACGTAGCCACTTCTGGCCTCTGCTGGCGCTGCTGTCACTCTGTTGCCACTGTTGCAACCACCACCATTCACGTTGCGAACGCGTCCGAGTTGTTGCAACAAAACCGTTTGCTGCTGCGCTGCCTGTCGCCTGTCTTGTAACGCGCCGAACGAAGGTTGACGAGCGATTGAAGTGAACGAAACTTGTAACGCTGCTCAGGAGCCGCCGAGGCGTTCGGTCTTGTAACCGAACAACGGGAACTATTTTGTGTCTGTGTGTGTGTGTGGATGCCAAGCGACCTCAATGCAAAGAGTACGCCATCGACTGTAAAGAGAATGATTTGCCCCAGAGAGCAGCCAGCATCGAGCGGCACTTCATGTTTGTGGAATCCATTGAAAGCGGGGATGGAATCTGACGAGTTACTTCAGTTCACCTGTCACCCATGAGTCCACCTCTCTCTCTCCCTCTCCATCTCTCTCTCTCTCTCTTCATCTCCCTCTCTCTCTCTCTCTCTCTGGCTGTGGCTGCTCTCTTAGATTGCACTCTTGAATCCCCGCCAGTAGAAGAGTTTCCATTTTCATTTCCATTTCATTCCCATCGCCGCATCTATCTGTTGATTTCCACTGCTATCTTTAAGATACATTTGCTCTGCGATAAACGCTCTTATCAGAGCACACCTGCTGCTCGTCCTTCCGCCGCCCGTTGCGCCGCTCGACACTTGGCCAGGTAAATTTACTCAACACCATCCAGCGGATTCCAGCGGCCATCCTTATGGCTCTTGTCCCCTAATTGGGAACACCATTTGACAAGGTATTCACAGCCGAGATACAAATGGCAGATACAGATACAAAGTGCGTAACGCGACATAAGAGTGCGGCACGCGATCTTCCCATGATTTACGACTCTAACTCAAAGGGGTAAACCGGTAACAGACTTGGGTCTACTCTCAGCCAGACTGAGACACATCCGCGGGCCAGTTGATAATGTGGATCGCAGATTGCAGCTAACGTGGCGCCTCGATTTGATTGATTAAATCGCACACACGTTAAGTGTAAATCATCTTGGCAGCCGAGATACACACACACACACTGGAAGAATGAGGAATGCGGAAAATGCGGTTGCTGCAAAATAAACAGCGAACAATATATAAAACAGTGGAAAATGTGGAAAATAAAATATGGAAAATATTAAAAATATTAATTAAGAAATTAGGGAAAATATGTCAAATGGACAGTTAAAAATATTCAGTCCTTCACACCTTCACGCACTCCGAGCCTTTAAATTAATAAAAAATAATTAAAATATTTAAATAAATTAATATATACAAATAAAAATATTGAAAGATACAAAAAAATTAATTTATTATTATAAAAAAAAAAATTAATTTAATTAATTTAATTTTCCAACTATTAAATAATAAATCATATAAATAAAAATAAATTCAACAAGCAAAACTATCTTTTCATTTTTGTATTTTCCAATTAAAAAAAAAAAAAAAAAAGAAACATGATTTATATATAAATTAATATAATAATAATTAACAGCTGAAAAAGACGTATAAAATAAGAATGATTATTTTTAAATATAATTGAGATACAAAAAATATCAAACAACAATTTCATATCCATTTTTAAGTCTTAAATTCTAAGTAATTATTGAAAAAATTTAAAATAAAATAAAAAATGTAACAAATTTTTTATTTGATTAAAAGTGTGTTAAATATTAAAATCAGTATTTGTGTCTTTTTTTTATAACTAAATCAAGCATTAAAATGAATATAATATTAATTAATTTATTTTTTATATTCATTTTATTTTTATATTTATTATTTATGTCTTTCAATTATGTCAATTCCATACTAAAATAATACATAAAATTAATTATAATATAAACAAATATTTTTTAATTAAAATAAATATTTCTTTATTATATTATTATTATTTATGGTTTTCAATTTAAAAAAAAAAAACAACACATTAAATTTAATATAATATAGATAAAAATATTTTATTTTTAAATGAATATGTTTTTATAATTGGAAGTTGCACAAAAAAAGACTTCAGTTCAATTAAATATTTTCACATTTATAGAAAATAATTTTTAATATTTAACAAATAATATATATATTTATATTTTAAATTAATAAATTTATTTCTATATATTAATATAATATAATCAATATGAATATTAAAAAATTATAATACATTTTTGTTTCCAAGAATTTCTCAAAAATAATGCTATTAATAAATTAGGTTTTATTTACTTTACCATTGCCCAATTCCTAAATAAATTTTAATCACTTCTAAGGACATGTTTACAATCCTCACAACTTAGAAGAAGCAACTGTACAAAGCCTGAGATAAAAAAAAAAATATTTTTAAAATTGGGTAAACATTTGCCTTTGATAACGCGACAGTTGCTGTCATTTGTTGTCGTTTATTTGTATACACATATGTGTGTGTGTGTGTGAGTGTGAGTGTGTTTGTATGTTTTTGTATTTGTATATTTGTATATTTATCCCAGACGTTGATTGCATTTTTGTGTAAATTCCTAGCTATAAGAAATAACCATCTCTCAGTCCCAATCCGTCGAGGCTCTGCTCACTGTTTGTTTATGCCCAAGGCGAAGACAAACAAAGCGGCAGCCGAAGCGCATGCGCAACACTTATGGCTGAGTTATTGAATGAAATGCCAGGGAGAAGTCCGCTTGACACCGCTGCACCGCTGCAACGCTACAACGCTGCAATGCTGCAACGCTGCACCACTTCACAGCTAAACCCCTGCAATGCACCGCCGGCAGTGGTGTTTACCTTCCGTAAGGCCCGTCGTCCGCTCTGTCCGTCTGTCCGTCTGGCCGCCTGTTCGTCTGTCTGTCGGCCCTTTGGCTTGTTTGCATAAATGATAAATTGCTAATTGATAAATTTGTTGTGGGATTCGTTTGGCTTGTCATTGTTGCAGACATTGGCCATTTCCTGGACAACAGTTGCAGGAGTCACCCATCATCATCCTGCTCATTACAAGCACACATGCCCGCGTCGTCGACGTCCTAAGCCATCTTGTTACCTGCCAGACTTGATACACTTCCAGTTTGTTTGGATCTCTGCTCTTCTTGACACATAAATTCACTTTAACGCGTGCCACTCGCAAACTTTGTGGCCGCACTTTGCGAACTTCCCAGTTGCCTCCCAGTTGCTAGCCAGTTGCTTCCCAGTTGCTCCTCAGTTGTTCCTCAGTTGCTCCTCAGTTGTTCCTCAGTTGTTCCTCAGTTGCTCCTTAGTTGCTTCCCAGTTGCTTGGCTACCCCCGGCTGCCACTTGCATACACCCAGTCAATTGGCGGCACAGTCAAACTTCTCAATATGCGACGCACGTTCGGGCATATCAATTGTTGCTGCCAGTCCGAGGCAAATGATGGACGAACTTGGCTGACTGCCTGACTGCTTGACTGGCAGAGCTTGTGGCTGACTTTTCGACTGAAGGACTGGAGAGCTGAAGGACTGGAGAATGACGGGATGACTGACTGAACGATTGACTGGCTGACTTCTATGCGGCTTCCACATACACAGTAAGTAAATAAGTATCCGATATTGATTCTTTATGCATATTTGAAGCTTCTGTCTGCTTGTCGTTTCCGTCTGATTGTCGCTTCTGTCTGCTTGTATCTTCTGTCTGCTTGTAGCTTAAAGCTGTCATGTCAAAATTATCATATTCAACTCTTGTCGTGTAAATAGATAAAAACGTAACTCCAAAGAACTTTTCAGACTTTTCTATTTCAATATGGAACCGATACAGATACAGATACAGATACAGATACAGATACAGATACAGATACAGATACAGATACAGATACAGATACAGATACAGATACAGATACAGATACAGATACAGATACAGATACAGATACAGATACAGATACAGATACAGATACAGATACAGATACAGATACAGATACAGATACAGATACAGATACAGATACAGATACAGATACAGATACAGATACAGATACAGATACAGATACAGATACAGATACAGATACAGATACAGATACAGATACAGATACAGATACAGATACAGATACAGATACAGATACAGATACAGATACAGATACAGATACAGATACAGATACAGATACAGATACAGATACAGATACAGATACAGATACAGATACAGATACAGATACAGATACAGATACAGATACAGATACAGATACAGATACAGATACAGATACAGATACAGATACAGATACAGATACAGATACAGATACAGATACAGATACAGATACAGATACAGATACAGATACAGATACAGATACAGATACAGATACAGATACAGATACAGATACAGATACAGATACAGATACAGATACAGATACAGATACAGATACAGATACAGATACAGATACAGATACAGATACAGATACAGATACAGATACAGATACAGATACAGATACAGATACAGATACAGATACAGATACATATACAGATACAGATACAGAACTTAATTAAAAATTCCATTTTTGGATTTTAGGGCATTAAACGAGACGCGTTACCAATTATCGACTGGAAAGCTGTTGCATATCTGACTGCTTGCTTCTGGCTGCTTGCTCCTCGTCCTTTTTCTTCCCCTTCGCCTACTCGACCCTCTTCTTGCCGGAGGTCCTTTGGAGCGTTAAGCTGCAGCACGCCAATTAAAAATGCCTTTTGATGATGACATGCGCACAGCACAATGCAGCATGGACCACACATACATATAGCACACACACACACACACACACACACACACACACACACACACACACACACATACACAGAACATCATACAATTGGAGCAAAAAGAAAAATCAGAGTAACTACAACATTTACCCGGCCTTAACGGCCAGGTAACGGGAAATGGTCTAACGGAACCGCCGCACGACTGCACGTAACTGCAGCGGAAATGCGTTTGCAAAATGGCGCCGACGTGCGTGCTAATGAACGCACATTTCCAGCTGCAAACAAAATGGAGCTCTGCATAGACAACATATCCCAGTGACCGGTCCCCCTCCACCCTCCCTCCCTCCCCCGCTCTCATCTACAAGCCAGCCCAAGCCTGCCGCCGGGAATACCCAGTGCCTACCTTGATCCCTCGTCCGGTCCGTCATCAATGTTAATTCGCAAAAGCAGCTTGTCAGACGCATTGTTGTTGTTGCTTGTGTTGTTGTTGTTGCTGTTGTTGTTGTTGTTGTTCTTATTGTAGATGTTGTTGTTGTTGTTTCAGTTGTTGCTGCTTTTGATTCTCATTCTATTGAAAAATCACAGGCCTGAAATTGAACACATTTTGTCCATTTTGTGGCCTCTGCCACAGCCACAGCAGCAAGAATAACAACACAAACAAAAACAACAACAAGAGTAACAACAATAACAACAACAAAGGCGAGAATTAAATTTTGGCTGCTGCAATAAGTGAAGCCTTTGCTTAGTATGCAAGGCAGAGAAATGTTAACGTCAATGTAAAACGCAAACGCACTGCTAAACTCAGCAATGAACTGGCCGATGGGTGGAGGGGTAGGTGGGTGGTGGTTGGTGGTTGGTGGTTGGCGGGAGACAGAACTGCGTTGTTGGGTGGTCAGTCGGGCTGAGTAATCAGAGTTCACTGTCAAAACTTTTGGATGCATGACACGAATGACCAACACAGGCGCAACATCTCCCTACGCATCACCCAAGCACCTAACGAGCTTTCCACTGCAGAGAATTAAAAAAATTAATGCCAATCGAAGAGTCCTTCAAATGCATTCGAATCGAAAATAATATCTACGCACTTTAAAGCCTTTGATGTGAATAAATAAATTATAAATTAAGTGTCTATTTTATTAAGCTCTGAAATATGTGTTACAGATGAGATGGAAAGTACAGACGGGGAATGCTCACGCATCCTTAAAGTCCTTTTATTGAATTTAATCAATTTATTTATTTTTAATTTATTACATAATACATTTTATTTATTTTCTTGTATTAAAATTTCTTTACCTTTAATTAAATTAAATTATAAATTATAAATTAAGTGTCTGTTTTAGAAAACTCTGAAATAAATGTAAGCAGATCAAATGGAAACTACAGACGGAATACTCACGTATCCTTTGAGTTCTCTGCTTGGATTTAATTAATTTATTTATTTGTGATTTATTATTATATAAAATTTATTTTTTTGTATTAAAATCAATTATATATTTATTAAATTAAATTATAAATTAAGTGTCTATTTTATTAAACTCTGAAATATGTGTATGCAGATGAGATGAAAAGTACAGACGGAATACTCACGCATCCATAAAGTCCTTTTATTGAATTTAACTAATTTATTTATTTGCGATTTATTATGTAGTACATTTTATTTATTTTCTTTTTTTACAATTTTTTTAATTTTAATTAAATTTAGTTTTCAAGTAAGTGCATATTTTATTAAACTCAAATATACATATATGCAGATGAGATGGGAGATACAGACGGAATGCTCACCTTTAAGTCCCTTGTGTTCATTTGTTTGAATGTAATAAACTTATTTAATTTTGTTGTTGAAATTAGTAAATTCATTTGTTTTTAATTAATTATTTATAATTTTAATTTATTAATTTAATTGCATTTTCTTTAAATCAAGAAAAAAATTAGAAGGGATTTCTTAGCATTTTTTATGGTGTCTATCGGATGAACTCTCCAAATTCTCTGACTGCTCATATTTTGCCATTTGCCGACTGGATTAAATTTCCAGCTTAAAAAATAAGCAAAGATATTATTATTTAAATTCTTTAAAAATATATATAATTAAAGACTTTATATATTTTTATTATTTTTCTACGCTTAAAAATTCTATATAAATATTTAATCGGCACAAAGAAAATGCTTTAAAATTCAAAGATATAAAAAGCTTAACAAATAAATTTATCCACTTTAATAAATTATTGATTTCAAGCCTTAAATATCTAAGTGGATTCAAATAAAATTATAATATTTTTGTATCCTGTTCTCAATCATATCTTATCCTTTTTAGCCTTGCTCTAAATATTATAAATTCAATTGGTTTTTATTTAAATATAAATTCTTTGACTTTTATAACTTTTCTATTAACAAACATTAATTTAATTTTTTTAAATATGCAAACTATTAAAATCTGAATTTATTAAAATGAAGTTTTTAATTATTTTTTTTTTTTATTAATTATTGTAAGTAAAAGTAATTATTTTTATTACTTACTGAGCTGTAAGAGAAATTTTTTTATATTTATTATATTCTCATGAAGCTCTCGTGTTTTATTGTATAACTATTATTTATTTTTTTTTTATTTAATAATTATTCCATTTTCTTATTTATAAATATAATATTCTATCACATTTGAACCCGCTTCAAGTTAAAGTAAATTTACAGGCATTTTTTCTCTGTGTGGAAATTTTATTACTTTACTTATGAGAATGATTTGCTTAAAGATCATGATGTTTGGGCGGAGGTGACTCCTTCCCTTTGAGGACTGCGATGAACACGATGCATTAATGTTAATCCGAAGAGCACTCTTCATCCTGCCAATGGTCATAAGAACACTTAAGGCTGCAATTAATGGGAAATGTCGTAAAAGATACGTCCAGGGCTCGGCCTGGGTGCTCCTAAGCCTTTCAGAGGTGTCAGAAATGTGCGTCGAAAGTGGATAATTAGAAATGCATAAAAAACGCCCTCAGCCCCAAGATTCCCAGAGAACGTGACGCACTAAAAATCGAATAAAAATATTGAACATATTAAACAGTTGACGGCGGACAATGCCACATTAAGTTAACAGTTTCTTCAGTCTTCAGTCTTCAGGGGGCTTCTCATTTTTTGTTTTGTATAATTTTTATTTGCCTCGAGCCACGACAATTTTGAAGTTTATTCTTGGCTTCTATTGGACAATGGGTCATAAATTGTGTACACAAATTGTCAGTGCACGTTTCGATAATAACAGGGGAAAAAACTGTATGGAGTGATCTATAAAACGCAGGATGTCTAAATGGCGAATCGACTCGATGACGTGGACGGCGTGGACGACGTGGCGATGGTTTCATGGGGCCAACAGCAGGCCAAGGCACTCGATGGACTCGCCCATTGGGTAATTTTGTTTTGTTTATGCTCAATGAATGTCTTTCAATAAACAACAGCAAGAATATCCAATACATAAGATCACCGACTGCCAAATACCCTGTAATATTTACAGGGTGAAGCTAAACTACTTTTTGTGAAACGATATTTAAATATTATTTTTATTTATTTATTTATTATTATTTTATTATTATTATTAATTATTTATATTTATATTATTATTATTATTTCCTTTTTTTATTATTGAAAATATTTTAAATATTTCTATTTAAGTCGGAAGCACCTCAAACCAACCCAACTGTAGGGTATTCCAACAATAATCAACAAATTCTCCTCATTTTCTGTTATTTCGGTATAATTTTTCGATTGGAAACACTTTGTTTATGGGCAACGCGATTTGTGGAGTTGCAGTTATTCTCTGGGGGGGAGGGGAAATTCTCCGAGTTGTCAAACAGCTTGAAGATTTTGACTGTGTCTGTGGGAGGTCAGCTAGGAATGTTATCACCTCCAAGACCCGAGGAATCTTTTGTTTGAAATATCAGCAGAAATATTTAATGAGGTTTTAAATAAACATTCGAATACAGAAACTCTTGGATTTCGGAATTTCTTAATTTTCTGCTTATAAAGCAATAATTTGAAATTTCTAGAAATAATAATTGCTTTTTATATAAATAAAGTGAAGATATTTTTAGGAGTATTTTCTGCTTGTATTTGTTTTACAAGTGATTTCAAACCACAGATACTTCGGAATATTTTTCTTAACTTCGGAAAATTTCATCAGCAAAAAAACCGAATGAGTTTTTAAATACTGAGTACCTGAAATACTTCATTTTCGTAATATTAAATTTATTCCGGGCAAATTTCGAATAAAATTAAATAAAAAAAATAAAAACCAATTTTTTATTGCAACTTTAAAATAATTAATAAATATATAATTTAAATATTTTTTATACTTTTTTCAGTCATGAATATTATAATACTTGGTGTTTGTTTGGCTACCAAGTTTCTTGGTAATGGGTAAAAGATATATTTTAATTAATTAATTTCCCACAGTAACTAGCCAAGAAATATCTGGGCGTGACCCTTGACTGCATCCCACCTGGAGGACCCATCTTCTGCGCCAGCGCAAACAAGTTGAAATAAGGATCAGGCAACTGTACTGGCTTATCGGGAGGCGCTTTAAGATGAAGCTCAGGGTGAAGTTTTAAGATTACAGATCTATAATCAAGCCCATCTGGACTTATGGCCCACAACTCTGGGGCACAGCCAGTCTAAGCAACCGTAGTATGATCCAAAGGTCTCCCTGGGGATCAACATCGTGGATAACAGCCTGACAAGAAAAAGACTCCAACGCGCCCACCCCCCTGGATCAACCAACCAAAGATGACACAAATAATTAAGCCCCTACCTGCAAGAATTCGAGCCCGAATTAATAAAATACTCACAGTGATAAAAAATATATGTATATATTTATATATAATTAATAAAAGTTTATTTCTGCGACACGACAGGTCGACAATTACTTGAGGCGACGCACTCCGATTTGATGATATCCTCAAAACAAATGTATTTATTATATTAATAATTTTATCACTTGATACCAAATTAATAAATTAGATAAGACAAAAATCATAGATCTATTTATTAATTTATTTTTTTTTATTAATTTTTATATTGTAATAAAAAGTTCAGAGTTTATTTAAAATTTTGCTAATTGCGAGACTTGAGATAATTTCCAAGCAATTTTTCAGCCATGCATAATTCGGGGTCAAGCTTTCTTTGGTCATTTAAGCATGACATCAATCCAAGCCAAGCAGCCAAGAGATGAAGAATGACAGTAACAAAAATACCAAAATTAACAACAATAATAAAAACATGAAGAAAAATTGTGAGCTGGCAGAAAGCGAGACAAAATTTGTGCGCGTTAATAGGAAAATGAAGTGAAATTAATTTGACAGCAGCGGCGGGAAAAGTCGACCTCGAGCATAATGAAAACATATTATTTGACGTTAATTTTCGGCAGGGAGAAGCGAATGGGAATTATGAATAAGTTAATGGCCAGGATGGGGACAATAATCATTAGCATATGGCTCCGGGCCAAGGAGACTCGCTCCACGCTTTAAAAATGGCGGCCGCCAGTGCGAATGTGCAGATGCGTAAGGCAGTGCCACGCCCACGACCTACCGCAGTTGACTGCGGTCTCGGGCCGAATCATCATTATATGGGGAAATGAAGAGCTTAGTTTTAATTAAATTCTCAGCACTGACTAAAAACTTCATTCAGATTTATTAGAAAGTTTGTCTGGGTGACTGGACTGAGTCCGACTCCCCAGGCGTTTACCCCTGATAACTGTCCATCAGTTCTTCAAATGTTGTTGCTGTTGTTGTTGTTGTTGTTGTTGTTGTTGTTGTTGCTGTTGTTGTTGCTGGTGATGTTGTTGTCTTCGTCAACGCTCCTTTGTCAATGTCAATTGTTGTGTTTGGCATCGTTATTCTTCATATGCAACATTCCTGTTCAAGAGTCGTCGTTGTTGTTGTTGTTGCTGTTGTTGTTGTTGTTGTTGTTGTTGTTGCTGTCGTTGCTGTATGTCTGAGTTTTAATGAATTTGTTAGCCGTTGCTCAAAAATATTTTCATTTTGAAGCATTTCAGGCAAATAATAAAAAATTGTCAGTTCTTCGACCAACTTTGCCATTCCTCAGCCACCCCCCACCCCCCACCCCCCACCACCAGCAGCACCCACCCTCTCCCACAAAGTGCTCCTCCCTCCATTTGTCTACTCTTTGGTCAGCTGTCAAATTGATGGAGCTGCGTGGGAAAGAACATTAACGATTTCAGAATGGAGACAAGTCACTGACCACCCAGGAGGTCACTTGGGAACAGAGCAAAAAGATGGCGACAGGCAAAGGATAATGGCAGTCATTTATTTATGTTCTGTCCTTAAAGAAAATGCTTACACATCAATCCATGCATCTTAAGCACTTCAAGTCCTTTAGCAGGACACTTCTGACTCCCCATTAACAGTCGACAATCGATAACGATAACTGAGGGGACTCTTGGTAGGAACATATTTTGAGATTCTTTAAGGGGTGAAGTTGCAGTCAGTACACATCCTGACTAAAGGATTAAAGTATCAAGTCGAAATTCCAGTTGTTACAATCATGTATTCATTAAAAACTTAAAACTCAGTTTCTTCTTCTTCTTCCTTTTTTTTGTCCTGACCATCACTGCAATTTACATATGCAGCACGCAAATTGAAATTCGAGAATTTTGATCGGAGCGAAAGACCCGAAGGGAAGTCAACGCCTGCGGGGGAAGAGGAGCTGTGCCCGCCGTTCACCTCTGGCATCGCTTCAGTGAACCAAAAGCAATTCGCCCCCAATTCAAATTAGTCAAATATTAGAAACTTGCATTTCACTCCCCCCATGTATATCTCATGCATTCGAGTTTTTCCGATTCAAGGGAGGGAGGTTCAGCCAACCGCAAAGTAATAAATACAAAAAGGATAACGGGAAAGAGAATTTTAAAAAAATGTCAAGCAACTTTTGCATTTCTCGCCCAGAACTAAAAACTGTGTGCAACGACTTGTGTTTTTATGCAGCAGGCGAAGGGTGGACGAAGGGCGGAGGCACACTGGGAAGACATCATGTTACAACTGTCAAAAATGCAAGGACCAAACTCTCGGAATGCATTGACGTACAAGTTTCATGCACTTGTCGGTTGATGGCATTTACATTTGGCATTTGCATAGCTCGCCATGCATTTTTATTGGTTACCCTGGCCCAGAACTCGCACAGCTCAAAAAATCATTGCGTATGTTGTATATAAAATACAAAAAAAATCAAAAAAAAGAAAGGATATTCGAAAAAAAGGATACAATAAAAACAGTATCAAATTTTTGGTAACTTTGGGTTTTTCCACAGACGAGCAGCGGAGTTGCTTGTGGCGAGTGCCGCATATCAATCAGGTCTAGCCTGCTCCTGTCCAGTGTTCCTTATCATTGGAGTCCTACGAGTAGGTAAGGAAATTATGGCCATATTATGAGTTGTCCTTTCGCCAATGTAAGTTACACACTTTCCCGCTGAGAATTTAATTGCATGGCTGCCTTTGAAGTGGCACTCGTTAGCCTGTTGAATATCCTGGAGTGACTCACATTGGCCCAGAATCCGAGGAGCAGCGTCTCGGCCCGTTTCTGGTTTTGGCCAATTTATTTTGGCATGAGCCGCGCGCACAAATACAGACTTTTGGCCATAAATATTTAAGCTGAATGCGTTTTCATTTCGCACTGCGAACTGCAGACTTTGCCAAATAAAACAAACTGCCGATGAAATTTTTACGCTCATTGTGTCTGTGTGTGCCTGTGTGTGTTTCTGTGTGCCTGTGTGTGCCTGTGTGTGCATATGTGTGTAAAAAGTGAAACAAAGCGACGGCCGCCAGTCGCCATTTTGTCGGCACACGTTGCGTATGAATAATTTATTTAATGAACTTGTAGCAAGCGGCCAGTTCCGCCCTCACTTCCGCCCATAGAACAGACAGAGGCAGACGAATGCGAATATGAATGTGAATACGAATGTGAATGTGAATGTGAGTGTGAATGTGAATGTGAATGTGAATGTGAGTGTGAATGTGAATACGAGTGTGAACACGAACACGAATAGGAATACGAAAGTGAATACAAAAGCAAACCCAACTTTGTACCTTATTTAAGTATCTCTGGGAACGTTTCTGCTGCAGACATGTTATAAACTACTTTTGTTTTTCTTTTCTCTCCCGGACGATTTGTAGCCGTCGAGCGCTTCGATAGATTTCCTTTTCCTTTTTCCCGTGTCTTTTTTTGTATTTGACAGCCAAAATAGCGAGGGATGCTGAACGAGTTTCTCAAGTGGCAACTTCTCATTTCTTCAGCGACTCTAATAATATTATAGTTTTTAAAAAACTTAACAGTTTAAAAATTTTTAAAAATTTAATAAATCTTTTTCAATTTTTTTTCTTTTATAATTTAATAATTTTTTTAAAATTAAATATATCTATTTAAAAGTAATGGCCTATCCTCATGTATGAGAGAAATACTTTTAGTTTGAGAGACTTAAAAATCTCATTTTTAAAGTTTTTTATAATTATTTGTAGTAAAGGAAATGATATACAGCTGGCTTTCCTTTTGATACAAATAATAACATATAAATAATACTAAAAAAATAAAATAATTAAGTATAATTTTCTACATTTTTTGTTACTTCAATTAAATCCCATATTTAGAGTCATGCTTTGACGCAGAAAAAAATAAGAAATAAATATATAAAATACTCATATTTTTATTCAATAATTTTATAAATATATTTAAATTTATTTCATTATATAATTAAATAATTTCAAAAATTATAAGTCTATTTAAAGTTTATGGTCTATGCCCAGATGTCTGAGAAAGACTTTCATGTTTTTTATAATCATATATATTGAGATCAATGATTTACAACAGGCTCTCCTTTTTACACAAATAATAATATATAAATAATAATAAAAAAGATAATTTTATACAATTTTGGTTACTTCAATTAAATTCCATATTTAAAATCATGCAATGACACACAAAAATAAATAAGAAATAAATATATAAAATAAAAAAAAATATCATTTTTTTATATTAAATGTGCCACTTTTTATAATTGAATGAAAATTCACTTAAAATTAAATATTTTTCCTTAAGTTTAATTTAATTTTAAATGCATTCTATCAAGTCTGAAAACACACACTCATCTTTCCAAGAACTACTTAAGCAGCCCTCGCGCATTCGCTGCTTGGACTCCGTATGCTCGGAGTAGTTTTTTTTTTTGTTACTCTGGTAATTCAAATTATTTATTTACAATTCATTTGCGAGTCGAAATTCAAAGTGGAAATGTGCAACGTGAACTGCTGGACGGTCCTTCCGTGTATCCTCTTGGCTGTGAATTTATGTATGTGACGAGAAGGAAGGACAAATTGACTTTGCCGAAAGGTCAAGCAGTCAGCAAACCAGTGAGTCACTTGTCATCCTTCAATTAGAACAACAATTCGAAAGGTAACTGAATCCTAGACAAGTCGCATCATTAGACAAAGCGACATCCTTGACTCCTTAACCAACTGAACTTAAGATTTAGAACTAAAATTTGTTGGCCTCTGAGGGGAATGCAGCTCAAAGCAATCCACTTAATTTGCAATTTTTATGATCTTCTTTAGAAAGTCCCATAGACCGCAGTGAAACACACAAAGCCAAAGCTCGGAGCATCGAAACTCAGCTGACACTTAGGACGTGTGGTTGCAATGGAAATCCTTAGCATATAAAGGATATTCGGTGTGTTGTGGACAGCTGCCACTTGACGTAACGGCCACAGATACTTTTGTATCTCAACCGGTGAGAGAATATATTGTTAAGTAATTTCCATTCATTAGACATTCCTCCAGCATCTTTGTCCTTGGTCCCATGTCCTTTGTCTATGGCATTTGCCTATTTAATTTCGAGTATCGAGTGTCAAATGTTTCGACAGCCGCAGTCAACTTTATAGAATTCAATGTATCTGTATCTGTATCTGTAGATGTATCTGTATCTGTACATGTATCTGAATCAACGTCACTGCTGCCATTGGCAGCTCTTCAGGGTGAGGAATAGGTTTTGCCAACTCAACCAAATTTTGCAAAAAATAAATTTAATCCTTTCGCCATTTCTGATATCCTTTCAATATTTTTTTGGTATTTCTTGCTGCGTAGTATTTGTGAATTTCCCAAATTTAAGAATCATTATACTGAAATTATAAAATAATTAAAGTTTAGAGTTCAAAAATATAAATAAATTAAGATTTAGGCCGTTATTAAAATATATGAAAAATAATAAGAAATTAAATAAAGAATAAAGTGTCATCAATTTAAATTTTTATAAATAATAAATAATAATAATAACTCATTATATTTTTATTTGAATTTTATATCCCGTATTTTATATTTTACTAATATATTTAATACATTTTTAAAATCTAGATAAATAAAATTAGAAAATTCATTTTAATTATTTTTAATATTATATTGAAATAGTGATTAAACTAAGAGTATAAAATTTTCTTTTAAATTAGCTTTTTCCTAAATTACAATATGTTTAAATTATTTAATTAAATTATGGGAGCATTTTTTTTATTGCAGTTTGGAATTAAATTAGAATTAAGTTAGAAACACCCATAACATCAGACCAGTGTCAATACTCATATTTGAACTTAAGAAAAATATAAATTTAATTTATAAATTTATAAAGATATAAAGAAATATAAATTTATAAATATACACAAATATTAAGATTAAAAATAAAAAAGGGAACAGGAGTTGGATGAAACCGGAAGCAGGGTTAAAATAACATATAAAAGGGACGTCCCCGTTCAAATCTATAGGTGTGTATACGTATAGAAATTTTGTGAATACTTAAAAATATATATACCTTTAGTTAAAATTTAAATAAAAATAATAAAATAAATCAATACAGATACATATACATATACATATATATTTTATGCTTGTTTGTATCTTTATCTCCCTATATTTTATTCACTCGCCTTTCTTTGAGTGTTTCTTCTTTGGTTGCATATCTGAGCTGCAGACTCTCTGAAAGAAGAAGAATTTTCTATTAAGATGCATCAGCTAATAAATAATTAAACAGTTATGACATACGTGGGTGAAATTTGTGGAGAAATTCTTTATAAAAAAAAAATTTTCATAGACTAAATTTATGAGCCAATTATTCATACAATGAGAGGCTGCAAACCCCCCCATATAGACACCCGTCGTATAACATAGCTTAATATTCATTGGCCCAAGACTTAGACTTTGAAGTTTTAACTATTATTTGTATAATTTTAAACCGTGTTTTAATGGAGTGTTGGAATATTAATAGAAGAGGAAGAGTACAAACGAAATTTGACACTTGGGTCTCGAAGGAGTAAACAAAATTTCCCTTGAGTGCAGTATTTTGATTGGTCAGTACACAAAATACTTGCAGCAGGAGACTTAACCCCCATCCTTATACATAGCTTAAAATTTTAATTAAATAAATAAATTATAATTTTTAACTTTGTGTTTTAGTACTTCTTTAAGGTATGTATTATTTTTGGATGTACTAAAGTTCCAGCAGCCTCAAAGATTTCTTAAGCAAATCAACCTCAAATTATTACTGCCAATACTGATTATTTTAAATGCAGATATTACTTAAAATTAAGATTAATATTATTAATGTAATATAAGATACTAATTAAAATTATAAAATAAAAATATAATTGTGTTCATTTGTTTATCCGAGTTCGAGGTATAGGGTATTTATCAAGCGCACTTCTGGTTAAGTGGCGTTGACTGCGCGTGCGCAAGCGCCTCGACTTTGGCCTCGCCTGACTTCGAGGGCGTAACTGACAGGGCGGAGTCGGGGAGCCGGGGAGGGCAGTCGAAAATTGGGAGATGCTCTGCAGTTGAAGCTTGTTCCTGGTGTGGATCTGGCTCGGTAGGCTCTTGCTCTGGGTCTTCCTCCGCTTTGGTCTTGTTATTTCATCGGCGTGCAATCAAATCAGACGAAGATTCCGCGAAATGAGCTTCGGTGGCGGGAAACTGGTTTAATTGGCTGGGAACGACGTTCAACGCCGGCGCACTGCACTTGCCGCACTCCGATGGTTGGGGTTCCGTCATTGGAATTGACACAAATATAAGAGCTGCTAAGATTGGATATGGCATCCACGGCTTGGCACTTGCGAGAAATTCATTTGGTGGGCGTCATCACCCGCGCCCCATAAATCACATAAGAATCGCAGCTCATCGAACTGTGCGCAAGTTCAATTCAATACAATTAGCAACATATTTTGCAGTGCCCCAGCCACAACAGATACAAAGTTGCATATACAGATACAGATACGGATGCAGACACACCAACACATACAGATACAAGTTCAGATACTGTCGGCGGATAGTAACAATTTATGGGCCCATGCGATTGCCAGCATGTGGCAGACTCCTGGCTGCCCTCACTACCAGCACTCCAACTGGCTTGTTTTGACAGCACACACACATGTATACAAATATGTATATATATATACACACTCACACACACATGCATTAAAGTAACACCCGCTGTTCACACTCCAAGCCATGCGATCTTTAGATGCCAATGCGATGAGTTTGCCGCTCGATGAAGCAGAGCGTCAGAAATGGGAGTCGGAGGTGGCAGTCGAAGGGCGGTTTCTAAGGGGGGGATCAAACGAGGAAATAAAAGTAAGAAGGCGGGAGGAGCGAGTTGGGAGTTGGAAGAGGGTTCCACTCATGCGGCGTCAAGATGATTTCAGTCGGCGCAAGTGAAGATTTTCCCCTCAAGAAAGAGCTGGGAGCGGAACCTCAAGAATCTATCATGTTACGAGCTAAGAAAGATTTGTATGAAAAGTCTTTACTAAATACAAAAATATAAAATTTAAAATTTAGTAATTTAAAATTCATATATACATAATAAATTTTTAATTATTATTATTATTATTATTATTATTTATTTTATTTAATTTCTTTGTATTATTTATGTGACTTTACTTTAAATTTTATTCATAATGCATATAAGTAGGGAACTATAAAAATTATATTAAGTTGCAAATAAACAAAAAAAAAATTTTAAAAAAATATAAATAAAATATTGAATAGTTATGAAAAAAATTAATAAATTATTATTAGGAATTAAATTATTTAAATAAATGTATTGAAGAAAAAAACATTCTTAAAATTTAATATTTTTGATTGTAGCCCGACGCGAGTTCAAACGTAGAAATATCCTAAGTCCCTCTATACGGACAAAAGAAACTTAAGAAATTTTAAATTTTAAGATACCAAAAATAAAATAAAAAATGTAAATATTTTTTTTTATATGCCAACTTTAATTTTTAAATTTTTTTATATGATGAAAATTTGTTTAAAATTGAAAGAGACACGAGAATAAACTATAAATAATAATACAAATAAAATATATTATATAATTTATTAAAAAAATAAAATAATTTAATAAATTTATACAAAAATATTATACTAAATTAATTATACAAATTCCAAATAAATATTTAATTTTTTTTTTTAATTATTTAATTAAATAACTACAAGGTCGCAAAAATTAAAAGAGCATTTTTAAATTCTTTGCTTCTTTGCATAAGTCAAGTAATATAATTATTATATTATATAATATTATAATAAAAGCGGATTACAACAATTTCATTTTGCATATATGTATGTGTGTGCATGTGTAACGGTAACTACGTCCTGTATAAATTTTCTTAAGGGATGGGTGCCTTGTCGAGGAACCGTTGTTGCCCCTTCCTGCAGCAATCACGGCGCCAATTGTTACATTTTCCAAGGACCTTCAGCATTCGAGCTGCTGCACTGGCCTCGAGACGTTGCCTACTTGCGGGCGCAATAACCGATACAAATTCTGGGGCCAGGCTAATGTGATTAATGAGGCGCATGAACCAAGATAACATGAACTTTGTCCCCAAATGCCAGAGATTAGGGCGGACTCTTAAAGATGTTGTCCGCCGTTGACCCACTTTCTGGGCCAAGTCCAAGATGGGGAGGGAGATGACTTCTCCACTCAAGGTGGGATTTGGCTTTAAATCTTTTGAGCGGCTATAGCTACATTCGGTTAGATTTGGCGTGATTTTAAGATATATACTTTTAGCCTTTTTCATATTTCATAGAGGAAAGTAATGAAAGTCTAGCGGAATTTCATATATATTTTTTCCGCTAGATCTTGGCAACTCTGTTCCCTCTATACAATGTTTGGTACATTCCTATATAAGCAGATATATATATATATATATAGTTGCGTTTAGTTTTCAGGCAGATCTAGCTATTTTTAGGCCGCCCGCCTGCTCCAGGCGTTTGCCCGGCCAGAAGATCAAAGAAGTCAATTACTCACCGCCGACGATGGCAATTCGCATGCACTTTGAAAACTGGCAATGAGCTAGAGAGCCGCCACCAGGCGCTCATCAGCCCAGGATGGGCATGTGGGTGTCCGGGATCGGGATGGTTGCCAGGACGAGGTCCGCGTACGGGTCCGGGTTCGGGTACGGTTCTGGGCTGTGTTCACGGGTATTCCATCTCGGGCCTGGGCCATCAAATCAAATTAATTGCCAGTGCGAAGATGTTGCTCGTGGGTGTGGCAGGAAATCGAAGCAACAACTCAGCAGATCGCGAGATCGCGCGATCGTGTGGCGAGTCAAGGTGTTAGAAGTCATGTGGCAGGGGCCTGATATGTGGCACGTTCACAGATTGCAACATTTTCATTGCGGTTCCGTTGCCTAATTACGTGGAACCGGCTGCTGCTCGTTTTCCTTCTGCCTTCCTGGCTAACCGCCTGCTTCTGTCCTGCCTCTGTGTCTGTCTGTCTGTCTGTCTGCCTGCCTGCCACACACAATGCAAAACTTCTCGTCACGCGACTTTCAAAATCAATTTCATTGGACAATAAATAATTTCTTAATAAATTGCACATTCAAAATGCAACTTCCTGCAATTAAAGGCTGCCTGCAACATTGCAGCATTGCCCCATTGCGGCGCAGCCACGTTGCCGCCTGCATCACAACAACAGCGCAGCCTCTGCCGCAGTTGCCGTCGCTGTTGCCGTCGCTGTCGCAGTCGCACCGAGCGCAATAAAAAATAATTGAAAATTCAGTCACGTAAACGTTTTCCACCGGCTGCCAGATCGCGACTCATTAATCCATGCGGCAAGTCGTCGTCTCCAGTCGTTGGCTGCCCCATAATAAGAGCACGCGGTGCCCGCTTATCGGCCCCTCGCAATCAACGGAGCGACGAGCGAGCGGACTCTAAGCCGCGCTGAGGCAACGGCAACGAAGCGGGCAGTGGGCAGGCGCTGGTGCAGGGACAGGGGCAGGGGCAGTGGCAGGCGCTGAGGCAGGGACAGGGGCAGGCGCTGGGGTAGGAGGCGGGGCAAAGCTGTGCACATCATATTTGGGTTAAAAAGGCGTGCATGCAATTTACCATGAAAGATCATCATGATGATTACGCGGCTGGGTTTGAGTCGCTGGTTGCAGCCTGTTGCAGCCTGTTGCTGCCTCTTGCTGATGCGCTGCATGTGGCAAGGGCTGCAGCCGCTAGGGAATTGCCTAACTACTCTCGCCAAGACTAACAAGTGGGCGTGGCAATTCAGTCTTGCCCGGCCATGAGATTAACAAACTCAGATTTAGTTATCATAGGGAAGATTTCAGATTATCTTTGGAAAGCAATAAAAAAATTTTCAACTTCAAATGGAAAAATGGAAAATGAATTTCTATAAATTCTGAAAATTTATCGATTTATCGATATTTTCAAATATTTACAACTGCGCTTAATACGGTTACAACTTATGTTTTATTCTTGGATGTAACCACTGGCGACTTTTGAAGACAGTTGAACCACCCACTCCACCCGCCCCACCCGCTTTTCACGTAACTCGAATTTTCGTCTGCTTTTCCGGCTCGCTTTTTATTCCCGTATTTAGGGTATTTCAATCAAAATCAAGTGCAGACCTCGTTGAGGGTAAAACTTGTATGGAAATTACACGCACAAAACACACAAACTAATTTTCCAACAAATTAGACACGCAAGTAGATGCCACCCACCAGCCACCACCCACCAGTCACCACCCACCAGCCCCATCCCATGTTTGCATCTCCCCACCGCTGTTCCCATTTCATCTCCTCCTTCCATTCATAATTTATTTGCCGTTCCTTGCATTGCCTGGAATCCCGCAGAGCTTCTAGAAGGAATATTAAATATTTAAGCAGCTGAAAAATCTATCTATGTGTGTGTGTACATGTACATGTATATGTGTGTGTATGTGTTAGTATCTAATATAAAATTAAGATAAATATTCTCAGATAACTTCAACTAGAAATCAAAGAAATCTCTAAAATTTGACCACCCAGGATTAAGTAGAAGCCGGGCAATATTTTTTATATGCCGATCCAGGATTTTTTACAGGGTATCCTTCAGTCGACTCCGTTTGGCTATGGGAGTGTTACAAGCTCTTATTGTCCAGCAAAATTCGTGTTCGTATTTTTTCAGCTAAGTTCGTTGAGTTTTTTGTTGTTTCCCTACTCTCATTTTTTCCCGGAAAGCTTCCCTTTCAACAGGCTGGAGGCACGGGGACGCTGAATATCCTGAATATGTGTATGATAATTGCTTGACTGGGTGGGTGGTCCAATTGTTGTTGGATGGCTTGGGGGTAGGTAAGTTGGTTGTTGGGCTGGTAGATTAGAGACTGGTGGATTGGGGGGACTGCTGGGTGCTGGATGGTAGGTGGTGGGTGGTGGGGGGGGTCGCTTGGAGTCGTCTGTGCGCAAATGTGCGTGAGCCATGCGATGCGTTTCTTTTAGTGGACGCCACTTCGAAGCTGCCGGGGTAGATGGGGCTGCATTTGATGGGAGCACACATTTTCCAGGCGCATGCATCGCTGGCCACAAGACGCGGCCACCGTCTAGCATTCCGGAGTATTTGCTCACAGGACACGTGACCCCAATTAGCAAGCAGCTGCCGAAAAATCCTCAAACAGAGAGAGGCCTTCACATGCCATTGGACTGGCAGCTGCCTCTACTATGTGAGCCACTCAACTCGAGTCCAAGTCAGTGGTTAAGAAATGCCACTAGGTGATGGAGGGGGAGGATGAGGGGGAGGAGGAGGAGGAGCAGCAGGAGATGGAGTTGGAATAGAGGAAGATAAAAGGAGGAGATGGAGTTTATGTTGGGTCTTGGATCTGTTGATATTCGCGGAACGTGAATTACTTTCAATTGCTTTCAGACTTTAAATCACTCGCCAGTTGACAATCATTTAATTTAGTTGCGTTTTAATGACCCTTGCTTCACTGTACCTACTGTACCGCCAAGTCTTTAGTAGGCTCATTTTCGAGCAATAAATTTCAATTATTTACTTAACTTTACATTCATGCGAATTGTCAGCCACTCACAAAGAGTCCCCCCCACTGCGTCGCCCTGCCTGCAGATCTATTCATGAATATTGCGCCTTATTATGAATACTATTTTTGAATTTGTATTACTCACTATGAAATACCCTATCCATAAAGATCAATATTCTTGCCTAGGAAATAGACAAAGGAATTTTTGTAAATAAACTAATTACATCTGAAATCTCAGTGGAAACAAAATAGAAGCTTTTTTTTTTTATTGTTTCCACTCGTGAATAATATTTGAATACTTTTCGAATACTTTGTGAATGTTATGTAAATAATTTGAATTATTATAATTAAATTATTCAAGTACAGTAAATACCACAAATCACCCAACAATCCAATGACTCAAAGCTTCCTTTTAGATCCATTGACCTCTTCATTTATGTTAATTAACAGAGTGCAGAGAGTCGCCAATAACAGACAGCCGCTAATAACAGACAATTGATAGAACAGATTTTGCGGAGTCCTGTGAAAGGATTGAATTGCCTGCATGTGGAAGCCTTTAATTTTCTTTGTGCAAGGACAGTCACTTTCGCTTTGTCCTTATGCGTTTCTCACAGAGGGGAGTCACAGCAAGAATGCCTTTAATTGGATGGCTGCCTACCCCCCACCAACCTCCCCCTAAACCAAACAAATGCTGGGGATACACACATTTGTTGTGCATTGGTACACACCTCATATGGTGTAGGGGCGTGGCATTCTACCTGAGTTTTGAACACATCCTAACGGAATCCTTCTATCCCTTCATTTTCTGTTCTCTTGTGCTCCTCTCTAGCTTTTGCTCCCCCCTCCCCAACCTTTGCTCCACTCCTTGTACACTTTTTCGGTTGATTTTGTTTTGCGTGTTTTCCACTTTTTTATTACGAAATCTTTTTGTGCTCCTCTGGTGCCCGGACGAGGGAAACCCCCGCTGCGAGTGGCCTTAGCCAAGCTTGTGGCTCTCGAAAGCGCCAAAAGCATCTGCGAGAGTGTGTGTGTGTGTGTGTGCGTGTGTGAAAGTGGGTGTACGAGTGTGTGCTACTGCCATTAGCCAAAAGGATTTATTTTACAAGCGCACACATAAAAAGCACCGCAGGATATTTTGTTTTATGTGAATTTAATTGTACTTTTAATCCACAGGTTTTCCAGCAACCGTGTGAGTCCCCAGCTCTCCCTTCCCCCTCTTTCAACCCACTCGCTCCATCCCGCTCTTGCATCTAACTATCTATCTCTGTCTTACTGCTCACTTGAAGCTATCGTGTGCTATTTTATATTAATAGCCCTGTACTTTTAATAATAGGTGAGCGCACATGTCGGCTACTTGATATTTCCCTTTGTGAATTTTACATTTCGCTTTGGGCCGAAACCAAACCAAAAACCATGCAACTCTGAACTTGGCTAAGTGCATAATCCAACAAACGAACAGCCATTAAGCCACAGGAGTTAATAACCCCGCGTATATAAAAAGAGCGTCGAGGCTGCCACAAGATTCAATAGATTTTTGAGAGTCGACACAAGCGAGCAACAATTTTGAAAAAAATGATTTTTTATTTTTTAGGCATGGGAATTAAAACAATTATTAAAAATTATGCCGTATTAACGTTTAATTAATTAAATAATAATTAATAGATTTATTAATAAAAAAAAAATAGTAAAATAAATAAAAAAAAATACATAAATAAAATCTGTAAAAATGACACTAATTAAATATAATGGACTTAGCTAAGTAACTAAACTTAGTTAGTAATTAATTAAGCTGAAAGATGTGAATTAAATGCAGAGTGTGACCAGCCACGCTTAAAGTCCAGTCTTCGCCTTTCAAAGCACCCAAAGATTTGGGAAACTTTTTGAATTATGGCTACAAAATTTTTCCGGTTTGCTGCGAAAATCTGAAAGAGTTTTGGAAGTTCGTAAACTATATTTAATGATTTGTATAGTTTTATTCAATAACCTTTAGTTTGTCTGTTGGGACTCATAAAAGTTTTGACACCCTTTCATATCAAATGAATCATAAGTCCGAGCGCAGGAGCGTCAACTTTTTAAGGGATTAGGCAGGAAAATCTGAAGTATTTCTAACTAAAATCAAAAGAAAAAACTTGACTAAGTTTTAAGTTGATATATGAACGGAAATATGGCAAACGCAACTCTTAGGCATAAACACACACACACACACACACACAAACACACACACGCACTAACACACACAAGTTCAAAGTGCTCACATCCTGTTTAGCCGGGCTTTTGAAATGTTCTTCTTTAAGTTGTTCTTGTAAAGCTTCTTTGTTTATGTTGTTGTTGTTGTTGCTGCCATTTCCGACACACACTTAGATACCCTACCCACATGTACACACACACACACACACACACTCTCCGGCAAAAAGGGACAATTTGTTTAAAGGTAACATAAACTTTTGGCGCTCAAATTTCGTATTTTTTTGTGTGGAAGGTTGGGGCGGGGGACGCGGTGCGGGGTGCAATCTACAAGTTGCTTTGCATAAACTTGAACGGGAAAAGTTGAAAATATCTGTATATGTATGTTTGAGTGTATATGTGTATATGTGTATATGTATATGTGTGTAAAGCAACAACAAACGGCAAACAACAAAGATAAAGTTCAAAGGAAATGTGGCACAGGAAACAGCGCAGCACAAGATAGGAGGGGGTGGGGGGAGGGAGGCGTTAGAGACAGAGCAAAAGCTGAGTTAGAGTGAGAAAAAGAGAGAAAAGAGAGAAAGGGATAGAGATAAGGAGGAAAGTAACAGTGAGAAAGGGAAAATTATGAAATATATAAAAAACAAAATATTAAGAAAGTTATTTCAACGAAATATTAAAACTTCTGTTACGACCTTTTGCATGAGTGTGAGTTTGTGTGAGTTTGTGTGAGTGTGTGTGAGTGTGTGTGAGTGTGTGTGAATCATCGTCCTGTACTATCGCATTGGTGTGCAGGTGAATTTGACAAGCTCAGGTATTTAATATTAATTCTCTTAATGTGATTATCAACCTCAATTTTTATCCAAATTATTTTTTCATTTTAATTTTATATTTATAAAGCTTAAATTTTCTATTCCAAGTTTCTTTTTTAATTTAAATTTAAATTTGAAATTTATATTCATAAAAATGTTGATTGATTAACAATTTAGCCTTAGGAAAATTATTGTAGGCACTGAAATACCCAGCACGCCGCATCAAATATATATAAATAAAATTAAATAAATAAAAGTAATAAAATAAAATATTAATATATTAGTAGTTATTAATTATTTTATTAAATAAATCTAAAAAATATAGTCTAAAAAATAGAATTTAATAAATAAATAAATAATATTTCTTAATAAAATGAGTTAAATCAATAAGTAAATAAATAAATAATATGTCTAAATAAAATGAATAAAATCAATAAATAAATAAATAAAAATATTAAAAAAAAATTTTTAATAATAAAATTAAATTGCATATATATATAAAATATTTATAGTACATATAAAAAAAAAATTATTAAATTTAGAGAATAAACTGTTAAAAAATTAATATAAAAGCAAATCGAATTATAATAATATAAAAGTCTTGGGATTAAAAGTATTTATCTATTTAGCTTATAAATAAATATTTAACATAATAGTAAAAAATATAAAAATGTAAAGAACAACTAATAAAACAAAAATATTTATTAAAATCAGTATATAAATAATTATTGTACTATTTATAAATATAATAAATATAATTATATATTCAAATTAAAAAATATATATCATAATTTAAAGATTTAATGTAAATAATAATAATAAAATATAAAAATAATAAAATAACAAAATATGCAAATGAAAGAATTAAATAATATAAATTTTAAATATTTAATAAACATTCATATTAATGGAAAAAAAAATGGTATAAATAAAAATGGAAAATTTATTACCTTCATCCTTAATAAGTGAAGGTGACACAAAGCAAATTTTTATTTAAGATTAACAAATATTTCGACTATCAAAAAGTTTCTGCTGTTGTTCTTGTTGTTGATAATAAAAATAAGAATAATAATAATAATAATGAGGATGTTGTTGTTGTGGCTGTTGCGAGTATCGAGTTACATATGCGACGCAATGTGGCGGAAGCAATGAGGGACTGCACATGGAGGGGCACACAGGGACGCAGCGCTGAGTGACATGTTGCATGCAGCAAGTTGTATGTTGCATGTTGAGTGTAATTAAAAGCAGATGCTTAATTAAAGCTTGGAAGAAGTGAAAGTGTATAACTCCTTTGATGAGGAAGGAATCAGGCTCTACCCTTGATGATGGATATCGACGGGAGGCTCCTCCACCTGTGCTTCCGGTTCCTGCATGTTTTGCTGAAGGTCAATGATCCTGAAATCAATGAGAAGGTTAGTTATTGTGTCCACGGTAAGCTTTGGGATCTCTACTCACGGAAAAGGCATCTGTCCCATTTGGTCGGCCTGCTTCAAGTACAGTTGACCCTGGAGGTCATCGGCCACGTCGTCGCTGCCCTGCCGAATGCAGTGCGGGCAGTTGCCAGTGTAGGGCGCCTCGCCGTTCTGACGCAGGGCTGGCATATTGCTCGGTTTGATTTGTTGCCAAATATCAATATATTTATTGAGCTTGGGAGCCTGAGCAAAACGATCCACGCCGCGACGCAATCCCTCCGAGGAGTTCTGGAATATCGCGAGCATCGGGCAGCAGGCGTCCTTTGCATTTTCAGCGGCCAGCTGCTCCGCAACGTTGGAGTTCGTGCGGCCCCTCTTCAAGCGGGCGCCCATATCCGCAATATTGGATATGCCCAAGTGGGCAACCAACTTATCTCCATCCTCGCCCATCTCATCGACGAGACTGGGAAAGCGATCCCGCTGGCAAGGCGGAAAGAAGTAAGGACCCTTGTGATGCCAAACCAAATTCATTCTTTATAAATTTTTTTTTATTTTTTTTTTTTTAGCCAGAAACTAATTTTTTAATTATATATCTCAGAGTATTTAAAGCTAGCCGCTTTGTGTGATGTTTACAGTCCAATAGAGTGTCCAATGTGACATTCAATGGGAACGAAATTTCAAAGCCTGCTGATTTTTACAGAATTTTGAGGATCCTTTTAATTTGCTAGGAAGTGTTTAATTAAAATTCAACGCAGAAAAGTTAAAGCTTAATTAATAAATTGATATAAAACAGTGAAAATAAATAAATAGAGCTTAAATTAAATATTATACCTCATCCAAAGGAATTTCTAATGCTGAGTTTTCTAGGACTATAATTTTAATTTATTTTTTTATGTTCAGAGTCTGAAACTTGTATAAATTTAATCTCAAAACGTTTAATGTTTCTCAATATTGGAGAAAATTCTCTAAGCTGACTGAGATTTGTGAAATTTTTTTAAAAATTTGAAAATGTGAAAAACTCTAAAAATAAAGCTAAAAAAAGCTAAAAAAAATTAACTAAATAACAGGCAGCTCATTTCTACTTTACAAGGACTCCACAACTCAAAGGGAAGAAATAGTCCTAGATATAGAGGCTTCTTCAATTAAAGCGAAATCTCAAAGATCGATTTAATTCAAATTTTTGGATATTTCGGGAATTTGGGAATGGGAAACATTATTTTTCAAGTTAAAAAGGAACTGGTGGCAAATTTACATAGTCGCCGATTCATGTTCATATAATTTTTTATATATTTGTAAGAAGTTGCAGGGCATTTTGAAGGAGGCAACCTTCTTTTTCCATTGTCGTCAGCTGGAAGTATCCTGTTAGAAGATGTCATGAAAAATCGCAGCAGTTGAGACCACCTTTCTTCAGGTACCAACAGGAAGGAGCAGTCGTATTAGAAAGACGTCATAAAGACTCAAACAGCAGTCAACAGTTAAAGTGGATAATTATTATACCATATCAATCATATATATATATATTTATTTGTATATATGGTAATAAGGACCAAGCAACTGTACTGGCTGATCGATCGGGAGGCTCTCCAAGGTAAAGCTTAGACCTAAGTTGCTAGTTTATAAAGCTATAATCAAGCCCATCTGGACTTATGGCCTACAACTCTGGGCCAGCCTATATAACTGCAGCATGATCCAAATGATCCAAAAAAAGGCCCTGAGGTTGGTTTCCAATGCGCAGCTTACTTCCAGCTTAACTTTCCCTGGATTAGCTAGTTAGTTTTAGATACACAAAATAACTTAACAACCATCCCAATCCTCTGGCAATCGACTTACTGGATAAGAGTCTAACAAGAAGAAGGCTCCAATGCACCCACCCCCTGCACCACCCAACCAAAGACGATCCATATAAATAAGCTCCTACCTACTCCTACGTTACCTGCAACAATTCAAGCCTGATTGCTACTGCAACTATAATTAAATTATTGTCCAAGAGGTGGAAAGATTTTAAATAAAATATTCTTAATAAAAAAAACCCTTAAATATGTATATAATATTTTTAATATATATATTTTTATTCAATAACGAAAATCTATATTAATAATTTATAATTTGTTTAATATTGTTCACTTTTGTAGGAGTGTCCTTTAGGCATTTATTTAAAGTAAAAATGAATCGAGTTTCCCCTTAGTGAAATCGTTTAAGTTTAATCTTAAGTTTTAAAGTTTAAAAATTTTTTTGATATCTTTAAATATTTTAAATATTTTTCTGAGCAGTACGAAGTGGCTTATCCTTCGAATATTATAGAAATTTTGCTCAGTTAAATTTCTTTAATTTAATCAAAATTAATTTTCATATTTTATTCATATTTTATTCAATTTTAATCGTTTAAATTTCATCTCACATGTAGGAGTGTCCTGCAATCTTAAAAAACGATAAATTCATTAGATATCCTTCCTTTTCGTGCTTATTAAAAGATGTTATCCTGATTGAAATGTTTACCGCTGAGTTTATATTCTGTGAAGTGTTTTTCCTCCGCCCAAATTCTAACTGTAAATTCCATTTAAATGAAAGCCATAAATGTAATTCAAAGCCCAACAGGATGCAAGGAATAGCGGTAAAAAAATCCTTGATTAACACTCAGCAAAAAACACAGTAGAAATAATTATTTTGATTACAATTCTAATGGGCGAGGACTCTAGGATATCAGGGACATGGAGAAGGTGGGCTGCGGGTGGCAGGTGGCAGGTGGCAGGTAGTTGCTGGGCTGCGGGACGACTGTTACATAAGCAATGTCTAACCTGAGGTATACAAACATGACTGTGGGTGTGACACACACTCATTCACTCACCCACACCCATACATATACACACACACACATACACGTCTCGATACACATAGAACACACATCAACATTAAAAATGTATTTTAATGTTTCGCCCGTTGTGTCATTTGGTTAGCTTACCGCCATTTTGGCTGCCTGTTGTCATTTTTAATGTCCTTCATTTGCAGAATGTGTGGGCGTGAGACACGCCCCGCCTCCCTCCCGAGCCCAGCCGACACGTGGAAGCCAGGAAGCAAAATAAACCATTAGGCACATTTCATGGCATTTGTAAATCATAAAACTCTGTCAAATTCCTTGCCGACTGCACGGCACGGCAAGGACAGCCCGCAACGCCGGCCGCCTATGTTGGCAGCCCTGGCTTTGACTTTCAGCTAATTACTTGTGATTTAATTTGAATTTGTAATTTGCCAGTCAAATGGCATTTTTGTGACACTTTTGACAGGCACAAGGCGCAAGGCACAAGGCACAAGGCAGGTGGCAGGAGGCAGCAGGCAGGAGGCAGCAGTCAGCAGGCGTCCCAATGAGGTGTGAGCTTCTTTTTTGTGTTTGATTCGAAGGCGTTAAAGTTTTTAATTAGACGTACGGAATGTGAAAGGATAAATACTCGAAGGTGTTGCCAACTTGCTTAGAAAATTGAGCTCCATCCTGCAAAAACGCGACGTTATTGCGGTCTAAAATGAGAGAAGCTTTCCGCGCGAAGGTTAACCACTGTCATCCCCATATTGGTGATCTAAAATGCTACAAAACCGCAGTCAATCATTCGCAAATCTAAAAAGTCCAGAACTGCCAACTTGTGTGAATTTGTTCAATAATAAAATTCCCATAATAATTAACTAAATAATTAAAGTTACAATTTGTGAAATAACTTTAAGATTCGACTCGTTCTTCTATCAAAGCAAAATCTAATGAGGGGGGCCTGCCAACTTGTTTTAATAATATAAAATATAGTGATTAAGGTCAATTTGAATGGAAGCGATAGGTTAACTTTCCATCTGATGTATAAAGTTCTAATGCTGTCAACCTGACAAGTTGACAGTCACGGAAAGTGCTGCCCACTTGCTGTGAATAATTGTAAGGCTTAAAATACTTTCAAAGTGGTTGCAAGCAATTGCCATTAGTCGATTAACTATTAAATTGGCAACTAAAAATGTCAGGAGCTGCCAACTTATGTGTGTAACATGTCAACTATGAATGAAGGATATTAAAAGGAAAGCATTAAGTTTATTGAATATTTTCTGATATGATATCCATTAGGCAATCGGCTGTGGTTATTTATGGTATATTATCTGAAATGGCAAGAGCTGCCAACCTGCGTTGATTGATAAGTGACACTGCCAATGGCACACCGAAATCTTACAATCAACTCAGATTTGACATCAACTGAATAAAAAGTCAGAGAAAAATCACTTAAAATCTTTCGCCCGAAGCAACAAAAGCACAGCAAGAAACCATCAAGGAGCTGCTCGGCCCACCTGCTCAAATGTCCACCTGCTCAAATGTCCACCTTCGCAGCTGTCCACCTTCGCAGTTGTCCACCCCCCCAGCTGCTTAGCTTCTATGTCTGCCACACCCACATCATCATCAGAAGCTGAAGGAGAAGGCGGCGGCAGACGATGGCCAATGCAGTCAAGTCTAACAAATGGCTGGAAGCCGGGTACGTAACGTCCTTTCCTTTCCTTTGCCGTTATCTAAAGCTGTTGATAAAGCGCACATTAAAATATATACGTATCTAAGTATCTGAAAGATACAGGGGCGAGCGCAGGTGAGGAGCGTCCTTCACATCCCGACACTGGGAAGGGCGCATTCAAATGAAAACCGTGGGAATCAAAGCAGCAGCCAAGTGGAGCGTAAAGCTTTCAGTGCCTGGATTCAGGTTCGGTCGCCGGCAGAGAGGGGCGGTGCGTCCCTGTCCAGCACCTAAAACTGTTGGACCCATGTAGCCATCCAGCCCAACGATTGTTCGTTGCCCCCCACCCCGAGAGCCATGCCCTCTGCGGCGCTGGGATGTCGAGTTTTTAAGTTTCGTTATATTTTTTTTTTTTTTTTTTTATTTTATATTTTTTGCCTTTACGTTTCATTTATTACGCAGAGGTTTTTCCCCATTTCTGGGTTATTTTTTCTCTTTCTGTAAATTAAGAATTTCCTTGCAGCTTTTTAGAGCTTCTCAATGACTGGCCACGCCCCACGCCCCACGCCCCACACCGACCCGCATCTTAACTGACTGTTGGCGTTATAAAAGCCGAACGCTTCATTGCACAAACATAGTGACTACGGCAAAGCAGAGGCCTGGCATTTCCAAAGGCCTCTTGTTCTGGGCTCCATGACAGGGGAGGGATGCGATTTGAAGGAATGAAGGAAGTAACAAGTAACACGCTGAGACTGTGTGAGGGATAGGGGGAGCAGGGCATGGGGGATGGGGAGCGGAACTCTTCACCACTTAACAGAGCATACAGTTGGGCTTGCGGTCGAAGCCCGACGCTCCTTAAGAGTCGACACTCTAAAATTTGACTTAACTCAAAGCGCTTCCCGGAGCTATATCATTTCTGCACACGTGAGCATAAAGTGGGCCAAGGGGTGGCAACACTGGAGGTGGTGGCCGGGGCAGACAGGTTGCGGTGCGTGTTTCTTTTACCAAAGTCTCAAAATGAAATTAATTAAAACAATATAAACAATGAAGCACAGACATGCGTGTTCCCAGGCAGACAGTGAACACCGCCTATAAGGGAAATGTCTTCAATATTTTTAAATTTATATAAAGTGAAGATTTATTTTAATATTTAATTTTATTTTAAATTTAAAAGTTGATTTTATTTTTTATTTTAAAAAATCTTGTGGATTAAATTTTGGCTTTTTTTAAAGCGGTTTTTTTTTAATTCTGTAAAAAGTCTGGGATTTTACTGTGACTTAAGGTAGTTACGGTAATAATTTAATTATTATATAAAATAAGGATTTTTTTTATTTAAAGGACATTTGAATCTTTTCGCTGATCCAATAAGAAACCTCTTCTATCTCTCCCATATAAAGAAGTATATATAAGAGACCTTTCCTGTTGTTGCTAGGCAGTGCTCACTGTATCTGTATCAGGATAACAGATTTACTTACAGCTAAAAGCACACACACACACACACACACACACACACACACACTTATGAGCTGTCTGTTCATTGTAGTTTTACGAGTGACATAACCCATTGAAAACTCCGAGGGCAGAGCTGAGGCACATGACATGAAAATTTCGGAAAAATCTTCCTGGAAAAGCGAAGAGTGAGAAATACTAAGAATTCGAGACGGGATCAACCTTGAAGATTGCAGTGCATGAAATATTAAATCAAAACAAATAAAATAAGCAAATTATGAAAAGCTGAGCAGAGAATAAATTCAGCTGGCGTCTGCGTTGCAGGGGCAACTGCGGCCAGGACGCCGGGCAGGACGCGCCCAAGATTGGACATTGATAGCGTACGTGGTTGGGCATACGAAGGAGTCTGGCAGCCTCAGAACAGCAAGATCAAGCCAGGGAGCTTGTGGCATCCTTGCGAGATTGCGAGGGGGGTGGGGGGAGGGGGTGACAGCACATGTGGAGTCCTCAAAATGTGGCAGGATAAACATGTTTAAAATATTTATGTGCTCATTTCTGTTTGCCTCTCAACTATTACCGAGGCTCCGCTTCGTCTTTGGTTTGACACAAAAAAAAGCGTGTTTCATTCACGACTCTCGCTGCTGGTATCCTTTGTATGACCTGCCTGCTTGCCTGCCTGCCTGCCACCTACTCATTGGCAGCCGCGTTGGAGCAGCACTTTTTGCATTGTCTTGCGGTGGCATCTGAGGCGTGGCACAAGACACGTGGCGCGTGGCAACCGAACACGTTCTGGCAATGAACGGGGCAGGACACGTGTATTCATTTTTATTTGTGGCAGCGCCAAGAGCAAGTGGAGCCAAGAATAGGATGGAATAGGTTGGCAGGAGCCACGTGTCCTGAGTGTCTGCGCTTCAGATGTTGGCCAACAAAATTTATGTTGCACGCCGCTCATAAATGTCGATGTTGCCTCCTCTGCGTTTGGCTGATTGAAATTTCCTCCAGACACTTGAACAAATGAAAAACGAACGGGGAAACTTATGTGATTGCAATTATTTTGAAATGGGGAAAATTCTCATTGAATTTATTTGCGCTGCACTTTTATAATTAGTTTTCCACGTTGGAAAATGCAAATTTGGAAAAATCTGCCGCTCAATTTTCCTGCTCAAATATTAATACAAGGATCCGCAGAATACGACGATTGAGATTCTTTGTTGGCAAGGGATTTTTAATTGATATTTAAATATCCTTTGAAAAGTAAATGAATGGGTATATTGTACTCTAAGCAGGACTTCAGGCTCCTTTAAGGACAAAAACTACTCCGACTGCTGTAAGTCCTCAAGCATCAGCCCATTTATGGCCTAAAATTTAATACCTTTATTTCCTCTATGTTTTCGTTCATATAAAACGAATGCTTCTTAATTATAATTACATATAATTAAAATATAATTAAATATAATTAAAATAAATTAATTAGTTTTGAAGTAAGACTTCAAATCGCAACTGTAGTATTATTTTTAAAAACGCACCTAAGGAATAAAAAAAATCATTTCGGCGCATTTCCTGGAAATTTGAGCAGAGTATTGGGTATAAGCCTTCAAGGATATTCAAAGGGGTTTCTTGCTGTGCCAGTTACTTTTTCTGCCAATTTTCCTTTGAACAACATTTGCAGTGCAAACACTTGTCCGGGTCCACAATCCAATTCTTTCCTGGGCGGCCTGTCACATCAAATGCAAAGTAAACAGCATCATTAAAAGCATGAACACCTGTACAACGGAGGGGGTGGAGAAGGAGGAGGAGGAGGAGCGGGAGGGAAGGCAGGGCAAAGGAAGGATAGGAATTGGGTGGGTAAGGGTTCGGCCAAGGACTTGGCGAGGCTATTAGCAGCGTTGGCACTTCATTCAAATTAAGCATACGCCGTGTGGAACGGCCACCATCAATGCCGCCCGCCTACGTGGGGACCCACCGCAGCAAGGATGAGTCCTTGTTGTTGTATTTTTGTTCACTGTTCAAATGTTAATCGCATTTCTTGGCTGTGCTGTCGCTTCGACACTTGGTCAGGATACATGGGACATGACAGTGAATGGTGCGGAAGAAGAAGAGAAAGAAGACGATTGAGTGGGCGTAGAAGACACAAAAGGGTTTCTTCGTCCTTTCGGTCCTTACACCGCGCACGTCATTCACTCATTTGTTTTGTCTTCTGTGCGCTGCGTTGCCCACAAAATGAAAATGGAAATTGGTTTTCTCGGTTTACTTCTGCGCTGCCCTCGACCAGCGGCAAGAACACCGCAAACGGCAACAGAAGCAACAACAACAACAACAACAACAACAGGAGCAACAGTAACAGTATCAACAACAATAACAGCAACAACATTAATTTAAAATGTAAATAAAGTGACAAATTACCTGAATTAGTGACAGCGTTGAACGCGTTTTCGCGCTGGCTGCTCCTTTCTGCTTGCCTTTTCCTTGTTGTCATTTGGCTTGTTCCTTATTTTTTATATTTATTTTTATTTTTACTGCTAAGCGAGAAATGTTTACCGTTTGCTGTAGTCATTGGCAATGCTATTGACTTTGGCACGGATCGTGATTGCTCGACGAGTCCAAAGGACGAGGGCGCATAATTTATTCAAAGTTGAGGAAAGAGGCGAATGTTTTAAATCTCAACATGATATGAAAATATCTTGAAAATTAAATGAGAGGTTCCTTTGTTTCCGAAACTTACATAAGATGTTTTCAACCGCTGTTTAAATATTCAGGGAATAAATAAAATAAAATATTAAAGGTATCTTAATAAATTCTGAAAATATAGTAACTATTTAAATATATTTTAAATTAAAAATAATATTAAATAATTAAATAAAATATTTAATTTTATGAGTTGTCCTTGTAGGGAATTAATATATTTAATATTATAATAATTAACATTAAAAAAATGTATAGATTTCAGGTCAAAGTAAATAATTTATTTTATTTATAAAAGCTTTTTTTTAATACAACATAATTCAATATATAAATTATAATAATACAAAACTATAAAATTTAAATCCTTAAGATTAATAAATAAAACAGAAATTAATAATTAATATATAATTTAACTAAATGAATAAATACCCCTGAGCCAACAAAGGAAATCACATGCTAACTGAAGAGTCGACCCGTGTGACTTCAATGAGTTGGTTTTTGGCTTGGCTTATTTAAATGGGTTGGTGTCTCTGATTCCGAGGTGAAATCGAATAAATAAAAAAGACATTTTTTTTATTCTTCTTCTTTTTCCTATTCTTCATTCGCGCTTGATATTTTAGCGCCATGGCGGCGCAGCGATGGAAGTACACATATACATGCACACATATTCACCTCTAATGGCTGCATGTATTTGTGCGCAGACGACGCAGAAATTCGACTCTTGCGATCACCTCATTTTGAGCGGCCAATCAGATCGCAGCATCGTTGCAAGGCGAATAAATGAAATTTATATGAGAGTAAAAATGATGATATTTAAATATTGAATTTAAATTAGTTAATTAAATTTATATGTAATGTTAAATAAAATACAGCTGTTATTTTAGTAGAATAAAAGAGTATAAATTATTTTTATATATTGTTTTTATTTCGTAAATTAAATCAGGCATAAAAGTACTACTCACCCTGTGGAGTGTTAAGACTTTAACTTCACTTATATAAATAATAATAAAAAGCTTAAAATATTATTTAAATATTGTATCCAAAAATAAAAATAAATAAACTTAAGCTGAATCTTTAATGCCAAGACTTTAAGCTTTGCATATTCAGTATCGGCAGGATAATTCGTTTTCCTTCGACTGTAACTTAATATTTTCTGTGCACGGAGCCCAGAAATTCGCCCACTGAGTTGTTTTTGTCCTTTGCTTGTTATCGTCTCGGATTGATTTCAAGCTGATTATAAATGAAAAATTCGCCAATCTTAAAGCCTTAGCCCAGTGAACTATTAAATTCAATTATTTAAAATCCTTTGTTGCATCATCGCGTAACAGGACATTTGGAGCATTTCGAACCTTTCAGCGCACAATCTCAAGATCCTCGTACAGCTGTCGTGTAAATATTTAATTTACGAAATTCCATAATAAAATTTTCGCCTGCTATGGCACCTTATGTTGTTCTTGTTGCCAGCTTCTTCTTCTTCTTCTTCTCTTTCTTCACTGTTGTTGTTGTTGTTGTTGTTGTTGTTGTTGATGCTTTAAGGCAGCTGGGTTTTCATTTGGCATGCCAATTGTTTGGCAAGTGTCAAAATAATAACAAGCCACCCTTGGGAGAATAACACCCCACACCCGCCCACCCACACACCCGTGCTCACGCACACACACACACACGCACATCCTTACATCACCCAACACCCACGCCGGCCAGCAGCCCTTGGAAAACGAGTATAAAGATGGAAAGGGGAGGGGAACGATGCGAATGCCAAGTGTCAAAATATTTCGGCAATTTTTTTATGTTAATTTTCTATTAATAAAATAAATATTAAATCAGTGGGGCTGCCAGGGAGGGTGACAAATGTCGCAGAACTCCCGAGCCTGACGATGACTATATTAGAGACCAAAACCACTAATTTATCCCCAGAGATTCGACGGGGAAAGCCCAACGATGGGAAGGGGAAGCGACAGAAGGAAAAATCACATGCACAGCTGTTGTCCTTAGCTTTGTTAGCCACCATCCACCACCCACCACCCACCAAACACCCCACCAATGAACAGATTCCTTTGCTCAGCGGGTGGTGGCTTTGATTTGAGCTTTTCTCCGTTTTTCTGGGTTCAATTTAAATTTCATAAATTTAAGACCCTCAGCCAATTTGCAATTGTGTTATTAAATTTTACGTCCTGATGCCTTTCAAGTACGGGAAAGTCGTTGCTTTTCACGGCTCTGTGGCATTTTCTTTTCTAATTGTTATGGCTGCTATTCCCATAGTTGTTGTTGTTGTTGTTGTTATTTCCTAGTTACTGTTAACCCTTTGGCGTCTTATTTGCCACGCGGCTGCTGCTTAGCGGCTCATTAGCCAAGTTTTATGTCTGGTGGGCGGATGGGCGGGCTAGGCGGATGGGTGTAGGTATGCCAGTGGTTAGGTAGCAACAGGGGGGGGTCGGGGGTCAGCCATAATTTGTAGGCAATGTTGTAAAACTTTTGGCCATAAACAGCCAAAGATGATTTTCCAGTTTTCCAGTTGCGCCTCGCAGCTGCCTATAAAAACGGTGTAAAATTTCAAAATGAATGCCTTTAAATATTGAGAAGGGAAAAGCGTTGAAAATTATGTGAATCGATATGCAGATAATTGCAGGAGTTTCGTTAAATACAAATTATAAAATGTCCTTATTGGCGACTTTAATGTTGTCTCCTGGGAATGCGCCAAAGGATCAAAGGGAGCGGAAAATCTGCTTCAATAATTGACAGCTTAAAGTTGCAAGGATTTGTGCTCCTTTATAGACCAGGATAAGGTTGCTGTTGGACTTTAAGATATCCTCAAGTTCTCAAATGTGTTTGTAGGAGGTAATAACTGTTCTTTTTCGCCCGCTTTTCCACACTTTTCCGACATTTCCAGTTAGTTTGCGAGCCTTTCGAAATCTGCCAACACGAAAACTGGCAACAAACTTTGGCATCTTCGTCCAGCAAATCTACTCCTCACTCTCTCTCTCCCTCTCTCTCTCTCTCTCTTTCTCTCCCAGTCCTCCTCTTTCTCCACCTCTCTCTTTCTCTCTCTGTGGAATTTGCCAGCAGCTATTTTACCATTGCATATTTGCAGGTGCATAACTGTCTGCCTCCGTTGGTGGAATGTGGCACAGGGTGGCACAGCTGGGCAAGTCCGTTTAACCCGCTGCCACGTAGCTGTGGCAGCTGCGGAAGCTACTTGTTGGGTTAATGACGTCGTTGAAATTGCTGCCACTGCAGCAGCTCCGAGAAGTGACACCGTTTGCTCCTGTTGCAGTAACGGCAACTGCTGCTGCCATTCCCAACAAGATCCTGGGTGCAATAATTGCCCAGTTCCTCTCTCATCTCCTCCTTCCATCACCCAGTTTTTTTTAGTTCACATCTCGACTAGCGAAACTGACATATTTTCCAAGGGCTTCCAATAAGTTGGCTGGAAGCATCGTTGCATCGAGAAGCCGAACAAAGTAGGTCCTGAAAGTATCCCCCCTACATTTTCTCACTTTCCAGACTCACTACACATAGGACTTTCGTCTAGATAACATCTAGTAGGGAGTTCTACAAAAAAAAAAAAAAACCCAGCAAAATTATTTCCATCTAAAGTTTTTTCAATTCTCTGCTGTTTGAATTCTTCGACTTTCCGGTTCCTGTGAGGCAACAGGTGAGCTTGGCGCGTAGGTCCTTGAACTGGAAATCATATTTGCTTTCAGATCTCCGCATTTCAATGTGTGGATACAGCTTTGGCGGTTACGGATGTGGACCATTCGGTGGATGTGGACCCTGGGCAGGTGGCTCGTTTGGCTCATGCTGTGGTGGCTGTGGTTCACGCTGTGGTGGCTTGAGAGGATGTGGTCCCTCGGGACCAGCCTGCTGGCCCTATGGTCTGTACTCGTGCTGAGTCTCAGAAAGGAGCCAGGAACATCGAGAATCATTTCAGAAGGAGATCAGTTTGAATCAGATTTGCTTGGAGTATCAGATGTGTAGATAAGAAGGTAAGCCTAATGAATAAGCCTCATCCACAAGCACAGCTGCACGAATCCTTTGTCCTAACATTGGGCGGTGGCCCGAGGAGCTATTTGAAGTGCTAGGCAAATTGAAAATTGCTTGGCAGCCGAAACAAAGCACCGCCCGTTGCCAATATAAAATTTGACTGCCGTTTATGGGACTCTGGCAGTGATACAGAGAGAGTGAGAAAGACAGATATAAAGAGAGAGGGAGAGAGAGACGAAGTAATTCAGAGGGGTTCAATGTGGGTGGCATGAGGGTGACGTGTCGCGGCAGGTGAGCGCAATTCAATAACTCGTGTGTTGCAAAGAGTTGACGCTCGGGGTTGGGGCTCGATTGTAAACAAAACTCGTAATTTGAATTCCTTGCCGGCTTTGAGCTGAAGAGCAAAGTCGTGTTGCGTTGCCCCACCTCACCCCACCACATCACATCTCACGACCCGTTTGGGTGGGACGAGGCAAAGCGGATTTCATTTTCCACAGGCCGTTTTCAATGCTGCCGTCGCCGTCGCCGTCGCCGTCGCAGTAACAGTCGCAGTTGCCTTCAACATGAAAGGCGCCAAAGAAGCTCGGGATACGGTTAGGTGAACACGCTTAACCGAGTGAGGGAGAAGTGGTGAGAGGGGGGAGGATCCACGGGGTATATGGCAGGTTAACTGAGATGCCATCCTCCACGTATGTGATTTTTATTACGAAATTTTTCGTTGTGCTTTGTGTTCATTGTTTATTTGACTGTTTGTGGAGGTGGCACCGCCTGCAGTGCCAGCAATTGTGCTTTGCTTTATGCCACATATTGTTCCTTGCCACCGCTGTTGTTGTCGCGGCTCCTTTTGCCCTCGCAGCGCCAGCAAATTTGTTGCGACCTCCCATTGGGCGGTAAAAACAAAAATAAAACCCTCAGCCCGAAAGTATGCTATAAAAATTTGCAATATACACAACGTGCAATCTCCATACAAGCAAAAGAAAAAAAAAATCATCCTAACCTTCTCTTTCCCCTCCACAGATTGCATTGGCTGCGGGTCAGACACTTGCATTGGGTAGATGACAACCAACAAAATCCGTACTCCTCGTGTACAAAACTCACCATCACCTCCAATAATAACGTAATTGTCCAGATAATAAAACTTGTGTGTTTCTGACTTTAATGGGTGGACGGGGGGGGCGGATAAGCTAAAGCTGAAGATGAGCTGCCTAATGCCTATATAGCTGTTCCGTCATTGATCTACTCCATGGCATACACACACGTCTCTTAAGCTCCGCGTATTCGTGTATTCGCGTATTCGCGTATCCGCAGATTCGCATATCCGCATCCCAATTTCTGCTCTTGTAAGTAAACATTGATATGTATTTCGGGCGTAAATCCAGGTCTTAACGTGTCTGCTTGTCTAAGCCCGTAGTATACCTTGTTTACAAGACTCGCAACTCTACCCAGGAGCGGCACACCCTTCCACTCTAGTCCTTTCTTGGTCCTGCCCCATACCACGTCCCAGGCACTTTGCAACATGTCGCGGCGAATGGCTGGCGGCGCGCGTGAAGAACAGAGGCAAAGAAACTGAAAGTCATGGCCTGCCTGGCTGACTGTGTGTGTTTGGGTGTGCTTGTGTGTGTGTTTGTGAGTTTGTGTGCTTGTGTGGGTGTGTGTGTGTGTGTGTGTGTGTGTGTGTTTTACTTGTATATATGTGCGTTTGGCTGTTAGCTGGTTTTACTTTTTAGCCTTTTCTTGTGTTCGCATTCCTGTTGCGCCTAACCAGAACACAGAGAACCTCGTTGCCCCGCCCCCTCTTCGTCCTCCTCACCCCTTCCCATCCTTCCCATTCCCCACAAGAAACTCCCAAATATTTGCCAGCAATTTTCATGCTGTGTCACGTTATTTATTTTTGTTGTAATTTTTGGAGCTGCGAAAAACCCTTTTCACGGTTTCCGCCAGCAAAAGTTTTTGGTCTTAAAAATTAACATAAAAGACGCGTTAGACACCCCCAGTGGGCGTGGCAGATGAGTCTGTATGCGTATGTCTCCCACGATTTAATTATTTTGTTAAACAGTCACAAAGCTGGAAATACACATCACACCGCCAACGCTTTGTTGGCTTCAACGCACATTTTATGGCCAAAACATGTGAGCTAAGCCCTTAATACACAAGCCTCTCCCTGCCCCCAACACCTCCAACCCCTCCCCAGGACAAGTGTGGGTGAACCCTTCGATGCAGGACACTGAGACTGGCCACTAAGCCTTAAAGCGCATTGTGGTCAGTTTTGGTCGCCATTTTGTTGGCACTGTTTGTTTTTGTGATGGTTGTTGTTGTTGTTGTTGTTGTTGTTGTTGCTGCTGGTCTCCTTCAGTTAGCAAATCCCCCTATGTTACGCCTGTGACGTTCAACTAGGGAGCGCGCTTGACTTTAATGGGTCTTTGACAGCAGGACATTTGGGAAGCGTGAATGTTACGCATTTGCCAAGGAAATACCCCAAATTTTCTATTTTCTTTTTCGCTTTTCCCCACAAAAGTTGACAGTGTGTTGCATGCCCCATCCCCTTGTGCGCAGACCGCACTTAAGTGTGCCGTTTATTGGCCAGCCTATACACATTTCCTTTAATTCGTTCCAAGTACAAGGAATCCCCCCATCCTAAATGACGCTCGGGCTGGGAAGTCGAGTCCTTTAAGTTCTCAAGGCGAACGATCTTAAAGCAATCGGAAGTGTTAAGGACTCGTGCTGAAGATGAAATTATGTAGTCTGTGAATCAGTTAAGATCCCTGAATAAATCGCAGCTGGAGCTACCACTGAAGCCCCTAATGTCCTTGCCGAAGTCGTAGCTAAAATCCAAGCTATGTTTTCAGTGAAACCTGAGCCTCACTTCTAGTTGAAGTCTCAGTTTAAATGTCTAGTTATATTCCCAATTAAAGCTTAAATAAGAAACATCCTTAAAGTCAGAAGTGACACCCAGATGATGGCAGGATGTCAGACGAGGCATCATTTTAGACTTAAGCTCAAGTATCAATTGAAGTTTCAGTTGATCAGTCGAAATACCAGCTGAACTCCTCTCAAGCTTGCAACCTGTTAGAATTTCCCCTTCATAGCTTAGTAGATAAAGGAGTGCAAGGACCTTCTGCACTCAAAGTGAATGGAAACAGAAAATCGGATACATTTTTCTGGCTTGTATTACCAATTGCGAAATTGTATTAAATCTTAGGAACGATATTTAAAATCCAAGAGGAAGGAGATGGGGAGCTGGTGCCTGGCTTAGTTGGGGAGCAGGACCTTCTCGGCCTTTGGCTGCTTGCAACGTGTGTTCTGCGGCAGATCGCAGATACCCTTCAGGGCGTTGAAGTACTTGTCGCCACAGCTGACCAGGAGCGGCTGGCCGTACCGGCAGATGTAGTAGTCGCTGCAGCTGCTGGGGGAGGCCATCATGAAGCCGTCGGGCTTGTTGTAGCAGACGAAACTGTTCTGGATGTCCACGGCCATATCCTTGTTGAGCACCGCCTGCTCGAGGACCTCACGAAGAGGGGCAACCGCTGGCCTGTAGGCCGGTCGTGCACGTAGGGGCGCGGGGTTGGCTTTTCCGTTTGTTGGTGGGCAAACGGTTGTCACGGGGGGGCAGACAGTTGTCACGGGGGGGCAGACAGTTGTCACTGGTACGCAAGTGGTTGTTGTCACTGGTGCGCAAGTGGTTGTTGTCACGGGGGCGCAAGTTGTTGTGGTTCGCGTTGAGCACGTAGTGGTTGTCGGTGTCGTACATGTGGTTGTTGTTGGTGTTGTACATGTGGTTGTTTTTGCTGTGGAGCAGGTGGTTGTTGTTGGTGTTGTACATGTGGTTGTTTTTGCTGTGGTGCAGGTGGTTGTTGTTGGTGTGGAGCAAGTGGTGGTTGTTGTTGATGTTGAGCGCTTAGTTGTAGTTGACGTTGTACATGTGGTGGTTGTTGGTGTAGTACAAGTGGTTGTTGTTGGTGTTGTACAGGTAGTTGTTGTTGGTGTTGTACAAGTTGTGGTTGTTGGTGTTGTACAAGTAGTTGTTGTTGGTGTTGTACAAGTGGTGGTTGTTGGTGTTGTACAAGTAGTTGTTGTTGGTGTGGAGCAAGTGGTGGTTGTGGTTGTTGTTGAGCGTGTTGTTGTTGATGTGGAGCAAGTGGTGGTTGTTGTTGTTGTTGAGCGTGTTGTTGTTGGTGTTGTACAAGTAGTTGTTGTTGGTGTTGTACAAGTGGTGGTTGTTGGTGTTGTACAGGTAGTTGTTGTTGGTGTTGTACAAGTGGTGGTTGTTGGTGTTGTACAAGTAGTTGTTGTTGGTGTGGTGCAAGTGGTGGTTGTGGTTGTTGTTGAGCGTGTTGTTGTTGATGTGGAGCAAGTGGTGGTTGTTGTTGTTGTTGAGCGTGTTGTTGTTGGTGTTGTACAGGTAGTTGTTGTAGGTGTTGTACAAGTAGTGGTTGTTGGTGTTGTACAAGTAGTTGTTGTTGGTGTTGTACAAGTGGTAGTCGTTGGTGTTGTACAAGTGGTTGTTGTTGGTGTGGAGCAAGTGGTAGTCTTTGCTGTGGAGCAGGTGGTTGTTGTTGGTGTTGTACAAGTGGTAGTCTTTGCTGTGGTGCAGGTGGTGGTTTTTGCTGTGGTGCAGGTGGTGGTTTTTGCTGTGGAGCAAGTGGTGGTTTTTGCTGTGGAGCAAGTGGTTGTTGTGGGTGAGAAGCAGGTTGTAGTCACTGGTGGCTGACATGTGGTGGTTACCGGTGGCAGGCAAGTAGTCGTCTGTGGTGGCTCGCACGTGGTGGTGATGGGATCGTCACATGGCTGAGCGGAGGAGCTGGAGGAGCCACCGATGGCCTTCACGGCAGACGTTTGCTTGACCTCGACGCAGCCAGTGCTGTAGCTGACGCAACCCTGGACCTTGGGATCAAAGAAGCGGGAGCAGGAGCTCTCGAGGGCGACGCCACCCTGGCACTCGTAGTAGTTGGAGCAGCTGCCGGGCACCAAGGCGCGGAATCCATTGGACTTGTTCACGCACACGAAGCGGCGGTAGAGCTGATTATTCACGGCGGTGACGGCGGGTCTGATGTTTGCGGCTGCGCCGGTGGCCACCAGAAGGGCCAAACAGGCAAGAACTGCAAGTAGTTAAGAGGGCAATAGGTCAAAGGTTAGTCCTTGCTGCTCTGCCACTCTGCCCAGGTCGCTACCCCTACCGGTTGCGGCTCTCATTGTCAATGTCCTGAGAGTGAAGGCTGCTATTCCGATTTTTTTCACTTGGATGAAAAGAAGACTTGGCACTGGAATGACACTCTTCCCGCTGGCAGGCCCTTTTATATCGTCGCCCCAGCGCTGCGGCTGCCATCAAGAGTCATGTTCCACGGCTTGTCGAACAGATAGATAGATGGCTGATAAAGCCGATGTTACCTTGATATTGACTGCTGTTCAGGATGCTGTGTCTCTTGGCTGTCTTTCTTGGCTGTCTTTCTTGGCTGTCTTTCTTGGCCGCATATCTTATCGTGGAAATCGTGGAACGCGCGACGATTTGGTTTTTTATTTTTAATTTATTTAATTGTTCGCACTTCGTGCTTCTTCTTTCTTTTCCAATTGGAAACTCTATTTCAATGTTTGTGAAATTCGCTTTGGCTTTAAATATTATAGCAGACTTTATGAGACATGAAGAGAAAGAGAGACAGAGCCTTCGCCTAGGGTGTCCTTAAGCTGCCACAATGCTCGTCCTGCCGCGACCAGAAACACTCACATTTCATCTCGCCTGCGTGTGGTCAACGTTTGGTGATGTTAATTTGTCAAAGGAATTTACAATTGTTTAATTAATTAGATGCCTGCCACAGCCACACACACACATACACTCGCGCATATTTACACACGTGAACACACACGCGCCTCCACATATTTACACACAACAAATGCGCATCGCATTCAGCCCAAGCTCAAGAGTTGCTCAGAGTTGACGTTTTATATGCCAAAATCAAAGTATTTTTTATATAAATTATATATTTGAAATATATTATATATTTTATATTTATTATATATTTTATATTATATTCATCAGACGATTAATAATGTGGGCCTAAAGCCTAAATTTATCATGCCCCTTGGTAATCCACTTAACCAAATAAAAAACATCAAAGTTATATCATATTTAATGTCTTGTATTTTATATGAATAGAATATTTTTATAATAATTATAATTAATAATAATATTAATTAATAAATTAATTAAATAATTAAATATTTAAACTTTACCAACCTGATGATTTTTAATCCCAAAACGATACTCAAAAACATCATTGGCTTAAAAACTACTTTTAGCTTTGCTCATATATTATAAAATATTTGCTTTAGCAAATAATAAAAATAAAATAATAAAATACTGATCTTAAATATTTAATAAATTAATAATTTATTTTTGCTTTTTATTATTAATATTTTAATATATATAAAATATATTTATTTATAATACACATTTTATATACTATAAATATTGATTGAAATTATTTGTATTTAAATAAAAATTTTATATATTTATTTAAAACTAATTCAATATTTTAATTATAAAATATTTCTTACTGATTATCTAAAATCCAAATATTATTATTTAGCTGCTGCTTTATTAATTGGAAAATAATAAAAAACTAGATACTTTTACACATTGCTTAAAGTTAAATATGAAAAGGAAAGGAAATATGAAGAAAAGTTCTGAAAACTTAAAAAAAAAATTCAAAAAATTAAAAATTATCTGCTAAAATTTATATTTAAAAAAAAATTTACTAAAAACTTATTTTTTCTTTCAATAATATAAATAATGCTGAGCTTTTATTTTGGTGCCTGATAAACATTTATATTTGCATAAAAAGCTTTAAAAAAACTACTTACTTTTTTAAAAATATTTAATTTAATTAAATTTTTTTTTTATTTAAAATTAAAATTTATTTTTTTAACTTAACAATTTTCTAACCAATAAAAATTTTTGCTAGAACAAATATTTTTATTTTAATTGTGTTTAAATAATTTGCAGAGAAGTCCCCACTGACATTTTCCAGGCTGTGGTTGCTCCCTTTATATAATAAATATATAGTATATATTATATATATATATATTTATATATATACATATATATTACGTAAAGACGTAAAGATTACGTATTATTTACTTAGTGGTCTTTTACGTTAATTGTGGAATCTCTGCTGGCGTCGCTTTCCTGCTTTCAGAATTGTCGCACTTCTTGTTTGGGGGCACTTTTCGAGTGATAACAATCAATGGAGCGAAAATACGAGTACCAAGAGATACCGTTAGATACGAATACGTGAATAAGTGAATACGTGAATACGTGAATACTTGAAGTAGTATTTTCGTAGTGAGGTGTACGATAAGAAATGGCAAGAGTGGAGTCACTCGCCATGTGTACCCAGTGCCCCACCACATTTACGACTCCATTGAAAATATCTCGCTTCTCGGACAAGGGTCTTGGGTGTACGACAAGCTTTTAAATCATGTGACGCCAAGAGTCACAATCGACGACGTCCAATTACTATCCGAAGACTCTGGATGTAGTAGCGAAGACCATGGCAGACCCTTAGATGCCTGCGTTCCGGAGACTCGCGTGAAGGGTATGCAGCATTCGGAGTGGGGCTGAAATTTAAATGAAGTAAAATCAATTACTCTTCGTTTAAATATTCAATAATTAATTATTGGGAAAATAATTTGTTTAAGAGCCACGTCGGAAAGTTCAGAAGACAATTTGACGATTCGCGGAACAGTTAAGATCTTAAAATGAGAAGAGAACTTAAGACCCCTCCAGTTTCTATGAGTTTAATTGAAGTTTCTATAGAAATTTTATTTTTATAATTATGACCATTAATAAGTGTGAGAAATCGGTGAAAATAATAATCAACTCAGGTGATGAATAATACAGGAAAGGGACGCCAATTTCTAATATCTATTAAATTAAAAAAAATAGAATGAAAGATTCAAATAAATTAATTGATGAACGGAAATGAGTTAATAATAGTTGAGCCGAATATATATTTGATATTAATATATATATATATATATATTTATATAATAAAATTATGAAAATTATTTGACTGATTCGAATGATTTTATTACAGGACAATTTGTAGGATATAAAAATGTAATTTAACTGAATATTTGAGGCATTTAAATAGTTCTTAAATTAAACATGAAATTAAAATATATTAAATAACTTAAATGCTTAATGTTATTTTTAAAATAACAAACTCTTAATAATATTGACTAATTATAACTATTATATAAATATAGAAATTATTATTGTGTATATATAAAAAATATATATATACCTTGAATCCTTTAAGCTAAATATATTATATTATATTATAATACTAAATATATTAATTTAAATTAAATTTTAATTGAATATGAGCTGAATAGTATTTTTATTATTAATTAACATTTATTATTAAAAAATATAATTTTATATATTTTTTTATTTAACTGTGGAGAATATTTTAATAATATTTATAATTTATTACTTAAGAATTAATCAAGTGGATACTAATTAATTACCCGTTAAGTGTTAACTTAGACTTATTAAACCATTTCAATTTTAAAAGACTTTTCCAGTACAGATTTTTTTTTTTTTATATATATATATATATATTTTTTTTTTTTTTTTTTTTTTGAAATTATATTTAAAATCTAACCTTGCGAGGCAATCGTTAATCGAGTACAGATTGAATTATTTTAAAATAAAAAGAAATTTTCAACTCAGTTTCCTCTATAAAATATTGTGCAATAATAGTAATTTTTTCAGCACATTTCAGGACCATGGGAAGCGGGCAGGATATGCTTGCTATAACCATAAAAAAAGGAGGAATACCACATCAAAAACTGTGAGCATTGAGGAAACAGAAAGCCCAATATCCATTAGCTACCCGAAAATATATCTTTAATCTCACTAACAATTTAGTTTAAGCTTTAATGATGGTTCCCCAATTGTATGGGGGGATGTGGTGGGGGGAGGGGGATGGGTCGCCCAACGACGCGCAATGATATTGATGTCTATGGGCAGAGCACATGAAAATGAATTTCAAATTAGAATTCAATTTGGAATAACTGTAAATGGCGTACAAAAAATTATCAAAAAAACATTAAGCTTGGCCACGAACAACAACAGCAGCAGCAACAGCAGCAACAACAACAAGAACAACAACAACGGCGACAAGAACAGCAGCGACGACGACGACGAGAACAACTTGTTAGGCCATAAAAAGTGTTTGCTATTACCGGCAATTACATTAAAATCAGACACAGCAACAATAACAAACACGATAGCAATAACAACAACAACAATAACAACAATAAGGGCAACAAAAACAGATACAACAAAAATAACAACAACAACAACAGCAGCAGCAGCAACACAATCCAAATAATAAAACATTTCAACGAAATTGAATTGAATTCCTGTAACGACAACCCTTTCAAGGTGGTCGTCGGGTCGCTGGCTGTGGGTTTGAGTCTTGGGTGAGGGCAGCGGGCAGCGTGCAGTGTGGTGAAGGCAAAGGGCAACAGGCTAGCGGATAACCCAACCAAAGGCAGCAACTGGGCAAACATTTTGGGTCAACAATTTTAGTTTTTTACTTCTTACATTGAATATTGGTCAACCCCGCAGCGCATTAGCCCGAATTTTGGGTAAGGGCTGTAGGGGCTGGGGGGACTGGAGGGGTGTTCCTTCTGATGGAAATCAATAGATGGAAATTTAAATGATTTTTGCGAATCACTTTAAATTTTCCATGTGCTTATCTTATTTATGCGACTTTATTTTACACTCGACTTGCGGCGCCTTCACAAAAACAGAAACAAAAGAAATCACTTAACCCTTGAACGACCCCGACACATACGAAATTGACTTGAATTATCGAATTTTGTAAGGGATACGAAAGCTGGACTGAGTCCTGAGTCCCGAGTCCCGAGCCCCGAGTCCTGGGAACCGGGATATGGGATACGGGATACGGGATACGGGATATGGGAGCTGGGAGCTGAGTACTGGATACTGGATAATGGGCATGGCCATGGTCTGCCGGGCGACCCTTTTATCAGACTTGAACTCAAGTTCAGAAGTTGGTGCAAGACGAAGGAAAGCAATTACAGGGCAGGACTATTAAATACCCTACAATTCGTTTCAGTTTCTAAAATAACAGTATTTAAGATGCAAAGGATTTGATTGATATGAAAATATCCTTGAAAATCAGTTCTATAACAAAGTTACTTCCAAAACCCACGATAAAATGGTTAAACCCATTCTATGATACTAAAAAAATCTGATGAGTTAATATACCCCAAGGGCGACTAATTTACAGGGAATAAAATGCGAAAGAGGAGAAAGACTCAAACTCAAAGGCAGGGCACACATGACGCGTTGTCGGGGGAAGGAGGCGAGGGAATCAAACGGAATATAAATCAGTTTAATGATTTTCATGGCAGTAAAAACAAAAAAGGAAAATACGTATAAAGAGAGAGGAAGCAAGAATGTGTGGAAGAGGGAGACAGCGTGCGGAAGAGAGAGAAAGAGAGAGAAAGAGAGCGAGAGAGGAGGAGAGAGCGTGGGCTGTGTTTGCATTGCTTTGCTTTGCTTGCCGCCGGAAGCGGAAGTTGGCGAAGTGTGCGAGCAAAAAATAAACCAAATAAATGGAGAAAAAAATGGACGACTGACGTAACTTTAAATGTTGCTGGCAGAGCAGCGCGACTTAAAGCCAAAGCACAGGCCAGAGTATTTTCCAATTTTCCAGCAGTTCAAATTCAAATTCATATTCAAATTCAATTGTCCTGGAAACTCGGCAGCTGATTTAACCCAGCAATCGAATCACAGGAACTTTATTGATTTCCGTATACGAAGGATGTGCCAGCTGAGCTGTTGTAACCACTTGCAAGGGTACAACCTTTAAGCCATTCAGCCCACTCAGACCATTCAGACCATTCAGACCATCGAGGCATTAACCCTTGGGGTCGCAGCTGCTGTTGCCATATCTGAACGCTTAATTAATGTCAGTGACATTTGTCAAGTTGAAATTCATAATTTGTGCTTAACTCGCAGCCCACAAACGTCGTCGTCAGCTTGGCACCTGCACTGACATTGCCACGCCCATCAGCTACCCGCTACCCGGCACCCAATTGGACTGCCAACATTAGTTTCAATAATAAATTAACCCGTAACTCAAACCCAACTCCTTATCTTCCCATAAGTCTGTCCAAGTCGGTCCAATGCCTTTTGCACTCCACTGAGTCGCGTACGCAGCGCAAAATTTAGTTACCAGAGTGCAGTCGAGTGTGTGCATGTGTGTGTGTGCATGTGTGTGTGTGTGTAAGTGTATGCGTATGTGTGTTTTGTGTATCTGGCATGCAAGTAAATTTATTTCATCTAAAGACAAACTCTAGTCTCTGTCTCAGTAGCATCTTCCGGCGTCGTCTGCCATTCACCCTCCACCTTCCACCTTCCACCTTCCACCTTTATCCTTGCAACCTTCACATGCCGCCATCCACTTGGCTCCCTCCTCGTGGCACCTTTGCCTTCCACCAGGTAAGCTAGAAGGCCAGAAGCCCAAGTTGTGCCAGCTTCTACTTAGTTTTTGCCTTCTTTTCAATTATTTATCAGCTTTCCAGCAAGGACTTTAGTTAATGCATGCGAAACAACAATGCAAAGCACGCATATTATCAAGGACTGATAAATTTCCCCAGGACGAATGAGCGCTTGGAGCTACGGTGACAGATTGTGGATACAGAGCGGGCTTTGGGTTTAGTTAAGTTGGAAATCCTTCTAAATTAGACGACGATAACGTCCTGATATTCGATAGGGATAGGGACAGGAACATCACTGCCAGGATAATTCAGGAAATTCAAGCATCGATGTCAAGGACTCCCTGACGATAATAGCAATGGTTCCTTGACTAAAATTAGAGATAAGAGTTAGATTCATGTTCCAGCCTGATATACTTAGTCAGAAGGACATTTGTGTCCTTTGGGGCTTATGTTTGGCAGATTTTAGAGTGACACAAGAATTGGTCCTTTGATTAGAGTGCTTTTGTATTGACTATATAGACTTAAATTATCCCGATGGAAAGTGATTCAGGCAAAGGCAGAGCCAAAAGCACTTTCCTTCGCTGGCATCTTGAGTCCTTTGATTGGCCCTGCAAGGCATGAGCAATGGTCGTAACTGGATTTTTATGATTTATGTCCTGTTCTTCACGATAACCGTATAAACGTATTTTTCATCATTCGCCCAGGAGTCATCAGCATTTGTGTGTCACAAAGCAAATCCCCTAACAATATGCACTGCTCGCAAAACTTTAAGGATGCACTCCATAAAGGAGATCCCCGACCTGTTCGAAGGACCAAATACATGAAAGCCATAAACCCGACGAGCCGACGTGCCCATATATAAGCTGACATATAAACATATCTATATATGTATATATATAAATGTGTGTGTGTGTGTGTGTGTGTGTGTGTGTGTGTGTGTGTGTGGGTGAGTTGGGTATATAAAAAGTAACGCCGAAATAAAAATAACTGAAATATGCACACACGCACACCTTTACGAGTGCTGAAGGAGTAAAATGTACACTGAAATTTACACGCTAAATGCGTCCCTGAAGAGAGCGCAAGCCAAAGTCATTAAATGTTGGCCAGGTGAGTGAGTATGTGTATGTGTGTGTGTGTGTGCGTGTGTGTGTGTATGCTTAATGCGACATGTGAATGTGAGTAAGCCAACTGTAGGCACAAAAAGGTTTTACATGTCATTGCGGCATGCCGCACATATACACCTTCACACACACACACACACATTGAAATGTACATTTATACACACACTCACACATACACACTCTTAAAGAACGACCCAGAAATTGACATAAATACATAATGAGCAACAATTTCATGTGCTACAGTCGCCTCCAAGTTTCCAATCCTCGAATCCTTTGGATTCCGTCAGCCCTTCAGCCCTTCAGCGCTGCAGTACTTTAGCCCTCCAAGTCCTGGCTACATCACTCCAATGGCTACAAAACTTATTGTGGGCGTGGCAAAAGTGCGTGTATGTTTTGAGGCTAAAAAGCGTAAACTCTTACTTTAATTTCCCGCCGGAATTGGCCCAAGAAAGCGCCAGTCTTAGACTTTGAGCTGTCAGCGTATTGCCACAGCGCCTAGTTGTATGCAATTAATGTGGTTTACCACAGAAACTATTCCAGAAGGAGCACAAAGGATTCTCAAAGCCTCTAAATACCCTGCGTCTCCAGAAAGTCACTTAAGAATCAAAAATTTGCAAAGCAAAAGTTTTCCTTTCAGTCACGTTTAATAAAGTTTCCTGAACATCGCCCTTAACTTCCCATGATATGAACTAGTTCTGAGCCAGTTCAACTGACATTTAGTGTTTATTATTTGAGGACTTTTTTTAACTTAATATATGAAATGAATCAATTATTTTTCAAAGTAAGTTTTGGTTCTCGATTATTTGTGAACTAGTTCAATTGAACCAGTTTAAAATAAGCAAATATAACACATGTTAATTTTACGAATTTAACTAGTTTCACTTGGCAATATATTACAAACTCCACTGATGCAAATTGAACTGCTTTTGAGGTCGAGTGAGGGAAAGTATAGCTTATTTAAGTGAACTAGTTCGTACCAGTTCCTACCTGGCTTGTAATTTTATATTAAAAATCATTATTATTTATTTTCATTTATTTTATTATAGAGTACAAATTAAGGGGAAGTTCATTTGAATTTATTTATTTTATTTTTAGGAACCAGTTCAGGATTCATAACTAGTTCATTTAAAGTTTTATATTTATAGTACTTAAGAAATGAAAATAAAATATGTTGAAGAACTACTTAAGTCACTACTGGTTCCGTTTTGTATAGTGACAGCTGAGTTCAACAAATCCTTATTTATCCTTAGTCAGACTTGCAGCCTCTTAATCCATATTAAACTCTCATATGAGGAGCCCAACAGATACACCCTCTCTCATATTTGAAGAGAAGTGTTACATATGAGTGGCCGTAGCTAATATACCTTTCGTGCAACTATGAAGGAGCAGCAGAAGTCATTGGCTGGTCTCCTCTAATATTAAGGCCAAATTGTTGGCTGGCAAAGTTCACACGGAGCAAAGACGAGGCGGAGAATTCTCCGGAGACGTTTTCAATTATTTATTATTTATACTTCGCATAAGGACGGTTATGGGAGAAGGAGGAGGAGGTTGGAAAGGAGGGGAAAACAGTGTCCGGGAGGCGATAGGTGATGGGTGGTGGGGGGGATGGTTGCAATTGCTAGCACAAGGAATAGCCATATGTGTCCCGTCGTGTCGTGTTCTGTCGAGTCAAGTCGAGTCTTGTTTTGTCCTGTCAGTTGACAAATTTGCAGCCGTGTCCTGGCGAGCTTTAATGGCGCATTCGGCCAAGGAAAAGCCAAGTAGGTAAAGCGAGAAACGTGAAAATTTCGTTAAGAAAATTATTTACATTTGCAAATTTTATGAGCTTTGTTTTGGAGCGTTAAGGCAACTCCCCAATGGCTGCATGTTTAATTTAATGCAGTGTGTGTACACAAAGGTGTGTGTGTGTGCGGGTGTGCGGGTGTGTGGGTGTGTGGGCACCTCTCTTCGTGCTGCTCCTTTCGGTTTGCATGTCTTGCTTTCTCGGCTCCACGTGTCGTACTTTTTAACCGTATTAAATTACATCCCTGTTGGCGTTTATTAATGGCGCAAACTTTTAATGAGAATGTGCATATTTAATTGCAAAGCCAAGTGAGGAAGATAGCATATAGGGCCCGAGAAAGATAGCAGTCGAGAGGGTGTGGGAGTGGCAGAGCGGGAGGGATATGGCAGGCGGCAGAGAAAGATAGCAAGCGCGCGGGACTTAATTTTCAGCGCTTTACTGTCCTGGCAACCGCTAAGACACTTTTGTTGTTTTTTCCTTTCGCTTTGTCGGTCGCAACAATTTCACCTTCTCACACCTTCCAACCGCCTTAACACCCCGCACTCCCTCTCTCTCTCTCTTTCTCTCTCTCTCTTCTTCCCAGGTCTTCCAGTTGATGCCAGACCTGTTCACCCACTGCAACATCCATAGCACCGGGCAAATGGGAGTGCTACTTAGCGGCAACATCATCAGCATTAATGTGCCCAGGTCGTCATCATAATCAGGACCTGGGTCACCCCCGCAAATTGTCCGGCTGCTGCTTTGTTCTTTTGGAGAGCGCCGTTTAAAATGTGTACTAATTTCAGGCGAAACATTAGCTCTTAGCCCCCCAGCAGGACATATGTGAATGCCTTCAAAGGAACTTGTGTTAGGTAGCCGAGTTTTATGAGTTGATGCGATGATGCGATGAGGAAGTCCACAGCTATGAGATTTCTAGCTCTCATAGCTTTCACTTAATTATCCTCTTCCTTAAACAGCTTTTCCTCATTCAAGGGATTTTCCGATTAACTGTGTGAATAAAGAAACTGTGATGAACTGCCTTCAGGTACTTCTTCTCATCGGAAAAAAGCTAAATTTTCGCCTCTTTATTTAACTGCCAAATATTAGAATAAATTTAATTATTCGGCTGAAAATTCAGGCGTTTATTTTTAGACCGTAAACTTCCTTCCATTATTTATGGATAATTGAGAGGAAATCTATTTCAATTTCAATAAAATTCAATCATTCATTTGGAACAAGGAAACTCAGTTAAAACAATACCATACAAAATTGTTTGTGTCTAATTTGGCCAAGGATATGATGGAAAATGAAAAATAAATTGTTTCACTGGAATTTCAGTGGGGAAATTCGAAGCTGAAATGAAATGGATTCAATGAAAAGCGGACAACTATCAAAATGAGCTGCCCGACAAACAATTAATAGAGCTGCGGGTCAGGCCGCCATTTTGTTTTGACAAAAGGATATGGCCACATGCCGGCATGGCGGATTTGTGCCCGAAGCGACAATAAAGCGCCATTTCCGTTGCTGGTCAAATAAAAAACTATTGCATACATTTGAGCGCTAATGCAATACATGACGTATACGTAATATTTATACGTTATATTTTTGTATGTACGATGAAGTAGCGAAAAAGGAACGGAAACTGAGGTAGCAAAGTGCAACCGAAGTTGAAGCTACAAATGGAGTTGCAGCAACATGGAGAGTGGAGTTGCACGTTGAAGTTGCAAGTGAACCCGGCGTGGCAAGTGGCACAGGAGCTATGAGTCCTGGCATACGTTTTTTTTTTTCTTTTTTGGCAAAGCTGAAATTGTCAAATAAATGTATTCCAAAAATGTCGACATCTCGCGCTGCCTCAAAGTATGCGCTGGTAATGGACTTTTAATGTTTATATTTCTGTGCGCATTTCGCTTAGGAAGTTGCCCCCAAAGTGCCAAAGGGTCGGCACGGGAACGTGCGAAAGTTGTGACTGTGACACGGACGACATTTATTTTATATTTTAAGATTTATTTTGGGATTTATTTTTCGATTGCTTCCGCAGCTCGGATTGCTCATGCACTTCAATAAGGAGCTGGTGCTTCAGACTTGACATTCATCTGCAGTTATTGATGTCTGAATATAAAAAATGAATACTTTGAATAAACTGAAATTAACTCTGAATAATCACGATTGAACACAGCAGAGGTAAGACAATAGATCCATAGATTGCCTTTAAGTATGAGCTTCAGTTCAGCCTTAAAATAAAGTATATAATTTACTGTTTGTTAAGCAGGACATGTGCTTTAAGGATAAGTGAGCAGTCGAGATCAGCGCCGAGAGCAAAAATATATCTTGGGAACAAGACTGTCTTTAAATGTTTCTCTTTGGCCACACTTCTTCCCTCAGCGAAATAGAACCTTTTACGAAATTTTCATTTCGGTATATAACTTTTATTATTTAACATTTTTTATCATATTTTTTTAAATTTAAAAGACGTTTTTAATTAACTTACAATTGAATATTAAACTGTATAGACAGGATTTCCAAAATAGTCGCCATAAAAATAATAAACCCAGGACAAAGGCTTTACAATAATTTCAGAGTGATATCTCTCTCTCTCCCACCAACGATAAGGTCTTTTTAATATCTTTTAATAAATATTCCAATACATGGACACATGTCCTGGAACATATTGAGACATGAGGACTGTTTTCCAATTGATTGCCTTGAGTTCACTTATGGATTATTGTGAGTCACTAATATTAATTAGTGACTTTTTAGCTAGAAGTATAATAATAATTTTAAATAATTTTTTTTAATCTCGAGATTCAAAGTAGAGTAGCCCGCTCAGCCCGCAGCCACGAAAAAGCCACCCAAATTGGCTGCTTCAGCTGCTCCAGCTGACAGAATAGAGGCAACTTGCAGTGGATGCCATAACGCCCGAATTGGTGGTTTTAACTGCAAGAGATGCCAGCTCTTAGTTTATAGTAGTTTATAGTAGTTTAATTAGCCAATGCCCTCAAGCTAAGATCTTTAAGCACTTAATTCGATCATTACATTATAAATAAGTTGAGGGGGCAGCTGAGGTGGACTCTATTGCTGCACGAGCAAAGAGATTATTTCTATTAATGATCTCACTGTATGAGGTTCTATCACCATATCATAAGATTAATAAAATAAATTAATGAAATTATATTATTAAATTATATATAAAATTTTTATTTAAAATATATGTAGGGAGTGACAGAGTGTTGCAAAGGTGGCAGCCCCATACTTCGATCGTCGTTAGCTGAAAGTGTCCTGTTAGGAGTTGGCCTGGACAGTCACTGCAGTAGAGGCCTCCATTCGTGTGATGCCATCAAGAGCAGACAGTCGATTAGTTGTGGAGTGTATTAGAAAGCAACGAACATATTATATTATTACATAATAATATTATTTATTTATTTATTAATTATTTTAAAATAAACCTACGCATCGCCCTACATAAATATAAGTCGCAGCCTAATCAAGTATGTTAATTTCAAATGTAAACATCGATTCTGTTAACATAAGAGAGCACCGCTTGAGCTGCACTCAAGTGTGCATGGTGCCAGCTGTTTCTCGACGGCGTAGAGGGCATAATAAAAGATGCAATAAATATGGTGAGAATGGCGAGGTGCGATCAGGAAGAGGAGAGCACAAGCTCAGTCTCGACTGTGCTCGACTGTGAACTGTAACAAGGCTGAAATAAAGAAAACATGGAGAAGGATGGTGCACCACCTTCACCCATATATCGGACATATATATACCTATGTATATCATATGTTATATAATATGAGCATATAATTATTTAAAATTAAAGTTTATTTTGTAAGCTTTAAATACATAACATTAATTCCTTACTTTCATTCGCTTACTCTATGTACGTGGGGATTATAATGAAAGTCGAAAGGCAATGTCTGTCAGGAAGTCTCATATGAGCAATTCTTTTCGTCTCATATCAGAAACCGCATGCATTACCAGAGCTCGACGGACTTGACAGAGACGACGGACTCGACTGTCTGCACATTTAACTCTGACTGTCTGAGTGACTTGGTTGAGCGGCTCTGATAGCTCCTGCCGTTCGCCGTTTGCCGTTTGCCGTTTGCTGTTTGCCATTTGCCCGTCTGCTGCTCCTGAGGACGGGACTTAATAAATGGCTGACATTTAAAGCGCATTCCTCTTTATAGCTGCCTGACGTTTTTCTGAGCTTTTGTTTCGCATTAAAACGTTACATTTTCAGGCTGCAACGCCCACTCCTCCTCCTCTCTACACCCTCTGCCTGTCCGCCTGTCCGCCAGTCCGCTTGTCCGTCCATCTCTATTCTCTCGCATTGCTTTCTCTTTGTGTCAGACATCAAGCCGTTTAAAAATAATTTTGCTAACTTCCGGTCGCTGGTTGCGCTTTGACTGCCAGCCAAAAAGTATGCTCATATATTTGCCTTCTAGTCGTCTGTTAATAACCAAACACGCAGCACAAAAAAAAAAAGGAATATGAGGTTGGGTAACTCGTCCTGCCCCACGACCACGCCGGATCCAATCCCTCGTCCTGGTGCCGAGGGACGCAGCCAACGCAGCTACAAATGTTGCACACTCCACAATAACGGGAACTGGGGATTCCGGGCCACATTTCTTTTATTTATAGGTTGACGCGACGCGGTCTCAGTTATATATCGCATCTATATGTATGGCTCACCCGTCTCATATCCGCTTGTATGGTCGCATTTCCGCTTCAACTTTTTCGGCCGCTCATGAAAAATGGTCGACGCTCGCCTGTATCGGCAGCAGAGGCAGCGAAGGCAGCGGCGAAAGTAAGTGAAAGCTCCCATTGATGAGATACCCTAAGCTTTCACTTAGTTCAAGTAACAAAGGTCACAACATAACATCAGATAAAGATGCATATAATAGATTCAGATTAAGCTTAAGATTAAATTCAATTATGGCTTAGATTAGATTATATAATTTATGCCAGTGACTATAACATATATATAACACCCTTTCTATTAAATAAATAATTAAATTGATATAAATCCAATCTAAAATAAAATAAAAATCTATAAAATGATAAATATTAACTTTTTAAATAAATAAAATTTATTTATAAAATATTTAAAATTTATGCGTTTATACAAGCAAATAAAATGGGGATTTAAAAAAAATTTGTGTGATGTGAAAATTTCAATGGAAAAATCGTGTAGGTTCAGTACACAACAAAATATTTCTATGCCTTTTTAAGAAGTTCACATATTTATTGAAAATAAATAAAAGGCAATTAAAATTAACTTTTGATATAAAATAAACAATAAACAATGAAAATAATATTATACACATAGACACATTAACTGCTTGGATATAACTAAAAAAAAATATTATCTAATTTAATTGGTTGATTAGAATTCATTTAAATCTCTGAGCACATGTCCAAAAATAATAATTTTATATTTTTTTTATAATTTTTTTTATTTTTATTTAAAATGAATATATAAATCTGAAGTTCAGATTCTGAACTGAACAATATATGCTTATATTAAATGATATATCATTGAATAGAACGTCAATCAAAATTAAAGGACTCGCTCTCAAATTCCAGTCAAAAGAGAGAACTCAAACCTTATTCCGACATTTCTTATAACTGTTAAATCTGTTGCTTTCACTAGAAAAAAAATTAAATAAATAAATAATAAATATTGGTATTAAAAAATTATAATTCTGAAAATTCCAAAGGTAGATGATTTTAAAGATATAAAAGCCATAAAATTACAGATGCCTTTGGCGGGGGTTCAATGTCGAAATGGAATTATATATTTAAATGTTAAGGATATATTAAAAAAATATACTAAAAAACTGTAATAATAACTATATTAATATTAAATTTATTTATTTATTTATATATTTGAATGAATTTATATATTTGGAAGTAAATTAATTTTAATATTTAAAGGCTTTTAATCGATTACTTTCTTTCATTACCTGTCGTCAACTACAACCATTTTCAGGACTCCATTTTTGCAGGGTATTTCGTAAACATAGGGAAATGGAATGAGAAAAGTAGCCATACATTGAAGGTCCTTGGAGTCGGGGGACTTGCAAAATATGCTCGAGTGGTTTATAATTTTTGCTGCCAAACATTTTTTGCGTCTCAGTCAGTCTGCGATGGTTTTTTGCCAGTCGGTGTCATGGGGTTAATGCCACGCCAGATGAGTTGACAATTGGCGGGTTGAAAGGGCCATCATTTGTTTGGCATTTCCCGGCTTTGCATTCCTTTATCCTTTCCGTGGCAGGGGCGACGACATTTATGGCCATATTTAAATTTCAAGTACCTTTTAATGAAGCATGGAGCTCAGCTGGGAGGGAAAAGGATGCGGGTTCGCATTGCTGCGAAGTCAGGGTTGAGGCATTGAGTAGACTCAAAATTTATATGAAAATTCAAGCTGCGAAATTTGCAATAAAAGTTCATACAATATCATATTATAGAGTTGAATTCAAGAAGACAATTTTTAAAGCTAAATTATAAAAATAAAAATATTCAAATTTTATTTATTTATCCTTAAATTTTCTGTTGGGGGTAACTTTTTATGTGAACTCCCTAAATGAATTGAATTATATTTAAAATTCATTCAATTTAAATTGTGATATAATTTTATTATTTTATTTATTTTAATTTAAATATTTTTAATTTTATTTTTTTATTTAAATGTTATTTAATAATCAATCATTTTTAATTCTTTTATATTTACCAACCAATTTTTTAAGGAGCATCTTTTCTACCATGACCAAAACTCCCTTTACTGGCGACTCGAGAAATAAGCCTAAATGTCAATTTTGGTGAATGGTAATATTTTCTACATTCCATGCATAAAAAACATAGTTTGGATCCAATTTTTTTATTTTTTATTTATTTTATTAAACAATTATTTATTTCGTCGGAATCTGTTCAGTGCCTTCTGAACTTGACAAGGCGCTTAAAATACGGAGAGGAAGTATGGATACAATAGCCTTACCTTAATAACTATATAAATAAATAAATAATATATACAGAAATAATGGAGCAATAAAAATCAAAGGTATTTTGCGTGAGGTCCTGCCGCGATGGCTAAATCTCACGAGTTGGATAACGCCAACTAACGTTCCCCTTGGAAAGATTTCCGCAGGTGCCAAAAGATGTCACTTTTGTCAGATCGTGACATCCTCCTTGGGTTTGAGCGAGCCCTATCCAAATCTCTGCCGATCTTTGGTCTCACGGCAGCCGAATGTATAACGCCACTCCGCGTCGAAATGAAACTCTACCCGCATTTAGGTGTTAAGCCAGTGCCACCACGTTACTTTCCGAGAGGCCGCAACCAATTAACCAGACGGAACAGAAGTTCCGCGGGCACCGGTTACCCGTGGTACCAGACTTAAGTCTCCGGTCAGACCAAAAGCACTTTCAATTTGTACTTACTGACAGTACCGGGTTGACGACCTATAACAAGATGAACACAGCTATACAGGAATAGAAGGCAGGAACTGCAGATGAAACAGTGAAGCACCATGCACATGGACATGGTGCCTCACTGTTAGGAGCGAGGCCTATTCCTGACTCTTCCGCAAGATGCGGCATTCTGCTTTTAGTCAAAGACTTGGCCGAAGCAGAGAAGACCAGCATGTGTCCCCAACTAGGGGAGTAATGTCTTAACTGATCCGACGAGTGGGGAGATGGCAGGGATGGATTCTCTTTAGGTATTGAGAGCTTCATGGCTCACCTGGGTTGGTTTACATGTCGACTACGGAAGAGATTTCATTAGTTCCCAACGCGAAGACGCCGAAGGACCCTTTCAAACTACAATTTTAGTATTCTTAAATTTAAATCATTTTATAAAATAAATATATTAAATATATAAATATTAATTTTTAATAGCATATATATCAAAATTTCAATAAATGAAGCATTCATCTGCTCTCTAAATGTAAATGAATAATAGTTGAATACATAAAGACTAATTAATGAGTGGATAGTGAGTAGTTGATGAGTGATTCATGAGTGACTAAATAAATTTATTAAATTTAATTTTATAAATTAAATTAATAATAAATTTAATTTAAAAAATTAAGTGAATGCATGATCAGTCAATGTCCTTACAAAGTTGAGATCACTTCATGTAAACGAAAGCTAATGTCAAGTTCCTCTCTGACTAAATAAATGAACTTCTGATTATAATTTCTTTCTTAGGATTGGAATTAATTTCATGTTATGTTTTTAGCATATAGTTTAATTTTACTTTTTTAATTGATTTAAAATTAAACAAAATATGTCGATTTCCCACGCTCGACTTCCGGTTTTTCCCATAGCTCACTTATAATTCTCGCTGATTAAATCCCAATCAGATGACTGACTTCGGAGCAATTCCTAATTTGGGTAGATTGAAGGACACACTTGTTTTAAGAGTCCATTTTCCAACATTTTCATTACCCTAGCTGCTAGAATTTTCCGCTCAATGCCATTTCCCGCAGCTGGGCACTTGGGAAGCCCTGAAATTTGAGCGTCCAAGCGTTGCTATGAGAAGCCATTTGTAACTCGATTTCAGGGAACTCAAAATTATAATTACTCAACAGTTGAAGCTGAAAATTTTGAAATAATTTCCCTTACAATTTCATAATTTTCCTTCACTTCAAAAAAAAAAAGAAACAGGAGAAACAAAAAAATAAAAATGGGAGGGAAGAAAAATGCTGACCAAATTAATTGAAACTTTATTTGGATTATGAAATTAGCACACGCCCAACTACGCCCAGTTATTCAGCATTAAGCGCTTTTTAATTAGGTTTTTTTCCAACTGCTGGAGGAAGGGGAAAGGGGGTGAGTGGCAAGTGGCGAATGGCGAATGGCGAATGGCTAATGGTGGGGATGAATTGCGGGAGCTGAGCGACGGCAGGCGGGAGGCGGTGTAGGTGTTGCTTTTGAAGTTACCCCAATTTGGTCAATGGGGCAAAGTGGTTGAGGGCCCCGCAGTGGATTAAGTGCACCACAATTTGACGCCAGCTTTTAATTGTGTGGAAAATTGTTGGCAAGCATTTTCCCGAACTATGAAAATTGTTTTGAAATATGCAATTAAACTTTTCCCATGGCGCAGGGGCGGAAGGATATGAAAGACGCCATGAAGGTAAACTCACAGTCAAGTTTTGACATATGGAAGATATTCTCAAACACACACATACATACATACATACATACATATATAAGGACACCTCTGCACACACATGCGAATTGGCATTGGCAGTAAATGAAAATTGACAGTTAAGTTGGCAGCTGACGGGAAAAGTTTTGGCTAACAAAAATCACTCATGAAATTTGATTGACTGCATCGATGAACTCAGGACGAAAAAAAAAAAAATAAAAAAAGAAATGAAGAATGAACAAAATGGTAATGGAAATGGAAGTGACTGTGGATATGAATGTGGATGTGGATGTGGATGTGGAGGTGGAGGTGGATGTGGCAATGGATGGAAAGCAGAAAAGTTACGTATGCGGCAGAAATGTCCTGACAACCTCATGAAAATTGACAATCAAATTGCAAATAGCTTTATCTTGTAGTTTGTTTATTTATTTATATCATTTCGTACACTTCCTGCGCGTCGGCCACAATGAACAAGGATGTCGGCGGTGGCAGCGGGGGCGGTAGCGAGGGCGGCAGACAGCAGGCGGCAGGCGGCAGGCGGCAGGCGGCCATAGTTGTTAAGCTCTCTCTCCGTGTGTATACGTCCGCCATTTTGATATGGCAAATGTGTGTGTGTGTGCGTCTGCTTTTGTCTGTGTATGTGTGTGTGTGAGTGTTTGTGCGTTTGTGTGATTGCCTGTCCTTTTTGGCCTGTTATCCTTGGCTTATGTTTTCAATTAAATTTCCATACAATTTTCATGACATGATGAACTACCTAGGACTCTGCCAGGACTCGACACTACTCTCAGCTCTCACGTGCTAGGCTTGCGTGTCTGCATCTGCATGCGTGTGTGTGAGTGTGTGCGCGAGTGTGTTTCTGTGCGTCCGTGTGTCAGTCAATTTATTTAATAACAAACGCACAGGACACAACATACAAAGATGATCTGCTGTATGCCATGTTACAATGGCATCAGTTCGCCATCGTCCTCCGAATCCTGACTCCCGACTCTCCCGCCGCTCCTTTCGCTGCCCGCCTCCTCCTGGACAACGGCATAAAAGTCTCTGTTGAGATTTCCGAATAAATCAAGGACCAAATATTTTATTTCATTTCATTTACACTCAAATAAAATCATTCAAAGTGACCAAAGGATATGCACAGCTGAGCAGACACAATGTCCCGACTATAAAAAGTGAATAAAAATATAAGCCAGCATTTCAGAATTTTCAAAAATTATTTTGTCCTCAACTAAAAATTCTTACAGAGATCAGGATTTATTTTAAACTTTTTATATCCTATAACTTAAAAAGGAAGGATATATGTTCTAGGATACTGCCAAATGTAAGGAGGTGATTCGATTTTTTTTTCTATTTTTAGTTTCTATTATATAAAGCTTTAATAATCTTAAGTCATCTTTAAAAACTACTTTTAATTTAATCCATAGTTTTTAATTTAATTCTATAATTGTCCTTAGTTTGGCATCCCTTCCATTAAAAATAATATAATTAATAATAAAAACAATAATTATAACTATAACTAAATACTAAAAACTTAAGTTTTCATATTTTCCAAAATTTTATTATTTTTAATTTTTGTGTGAAAACTACATAAAAATATATATAAAAAAATATATATAAATATATGTATAAAAAATATATATTTAAAAAAAATATATATATAAAAACAAAAAATATAATATATATAAACAATAAAAATAATTTTTGAAGACTAGAAAAAATATATTTGGTAAATTTTGTATAAAATTTTTTTTTTTTATATATAAAATATATTATATTTTATTTTATATTTATTTAACTGAATACCACTGCAATTTTAACTTTAATTAAGTAATCAATTTTAATACAACTCTTAAATCTAAAAGGACATAATTGTTAAATAAATTTAAAAATAACTTAAAAATTGTATATTTATATTTTAACAAATTAAAACCTTTCAGGGGAAGGCTTCTTTTCAAATTAGAAATCGTTGCCTGCTGATCGCCACGTATGCCGAGGACATCGGTAAATTATTTCCTGCGCCAAGTGGGATAAAGGCACCTGCCTGAGAGCTGGGCTCGCAGGTGGAATATTAGATTGAATCCTTCGAAATGTATAAATGTTTGCTGCACGCTGCGCCAAGGGAACGAACCACAACTGCAGCTTAATAATGTACCACTACAAATGAGGAATGAAGCCAAATACCTGGGCAGCAGATCCAAATTGCCACTAAGATGTAAGAGGGCCTTCTATAAGTCGATCATACCATTAGCCAGGAGCTATGGTATCTAAATTTGGAGGAATGGCCGCTGCGTCGAGCCCCCAACGTGTACAGAGACTTCAGACTTTAGACTTCAGACTTCAGACTTCAGACTTCAGACTTCAGACTTCATAATGAAGCCTTGCGACTTATCACGAGTTGTGACTGGTTTGTCCGCAGTTCGACCCTTCCCCGGGATCTGAAATTGGATACTGTGTCGCTTCAAATCAATCGCCATACCAGTAGATATAGTGACCAGCTGAGGAACTATATAAACCGGCTGGCCAGGCCTCGTGAGGCTGACTGTCTTATTACCAAGACTAAAAAGACGTCAGTTTCTACAACTTAAATATTAATTATCAATTATTTATTTTAAGAAGTGTAATTAAATCCCTGCTATAGAAAAATTTAATTGCTGGATCAGGATAAATATAATAAAAATAAGATTAATATAGCTTTATAGATTAAATATCATAATTGAGCATTTTTTTAAATAAAATAATTTTAAAATTGAAGTTTAATATTATACAAAAAATATTGAAGATTTAAATAGAAAAAATTGTATATTATAATTTTTTTATTCGTAAATTAATTAATATATATTTTTTTACTTGTTTATTTATAAATTAATTAAACTATAAATATATTTATTTATAAATTTATTCATTTATAAATTTATATATTTATAAATTAATTTACATATAAATTAATTACTTTATGATTTTACTTATTTATAAATTGATTTATTTATTATTTTATTCATTTATTAATTTATTCATTTATTCATTTATATATTTATTTATTTATTAATTTTTTTTTAATTTTTAATTCATTTATAAATTTATATATTTACAAATTTATTTAATTAATAATTTAACTTAATTTTAAATTTATTTATTTATTATTCTATTTATATATTAAATGCTTCCTATCGACAGCCCTGGCTCCAATGTGCTCAGAGGCAGCTCGCAGGTTGTGTTTGTGTGCATTTAATAAGGCGATAAATATCGATTATTCGATAAACTTCTTATAGTTGAGGCCAAAATCGGTTCGGTGGCAGAAGATGAACTTTTGAAATGTCAGCAAACTTGCCACAAGTTTTTCATTTATTTTGGTTGATGTTAAGCAAACTTTTCACCCATTTGGGTGTCAATATTTTGAGCTGCTTCCTGCTTGACTCTGAGCCAGGAGAGGCGCTAACCAATCATCTGATTGGGATCAAGTTTATGCATTATGAATATCAATGACAGCACCTGAAGTCCATTTCGTTTTATGTAAAGGAGGAGGAGGAGGCTGACCAATAAAGTGAAGAAGCTCTTGTAGTGCGCGGAGGTGCTTGAAGGAGAAAAGTTAATTTCACTTATGGATGTGAAGTGATTCATGCCACCGAAGGACGCGTGTGGCAAACTTTAATGTGGCAGCACACAAATGAGGCAGACAGCTGTGGCAGGTGGACTGACAGAGGAGACCAGGCAGCCACTGGAGCTGCCCACGTCGTTTCAATCAAATATTTGTGTTTATGACAGCAACGACTGGCGACGAGGCTGAGGCATGATTTATCATTATGGCGACTGCGAGCCCACCACTTGCCACTTGCCACCAAGCCGCCACTCCCCCACCGCTGGTCTGGTTTGCCTGCTGGCCCGGTGCCACAGGTTATGCAACATAAGTATATGTTCAATATATAATAACATAAAATATGATGGCCTGCCACATAAATAAAACAGCAACGGGCCGAAGGATGTTGCAAATGTTACAAATGAACACACGTCAGGCGAAATGTTGCGTCAGGTCGTCCGCCCACCCACCGCCCCCCATCCACTCAGCAGATCAACTGTGACATGTGAAATATTTGAAGTAATTGAACTTCTCATACTTTAAAACCAAAAATTGTTGTCCTTTTTTCCAGATAGTTACAAGTTCATCCTAATTTTAAGGTGTCCTTTTAATTAGCTCAAGTCCTTGGGGTAATCGAGTCTTCCCAATAGAGCTTGATTTTCCCTCCAATAAGTCGAGTTTCAGGGAAAGTATAAGCTTATATCAAAATTATAAGGCAAAGGATGAAAGTCCTTATACCACATGCCTTGGCTTGGCATTTAATTTAAAATAATTAAGATTTATTTTATATTAATTATATTTTGATTTATTATTTTAAATAATTATTAAAATTGCATATTTATAGGAATATTTTAATTTAATTATTTTCATAATGACTTAGTTAAGTCAATAAGTCCATTTAACTTGGGGGTGACCTGTCCTTCTTTCCTTTCAAATTTTAAAAAATTTAAAATTAAAAAAAAAAAAAATCTTCATTTAAATAAAAAAAAAATATTCTCCCGTCGATTAAAATTGAAACTAAATGAATTAAATGTCAAATGGCAAACATAGAAATGCTGAGCATTGAGCTGGGGCCAAGGGACAAGCTTCCAGTTACACACGCCCCCCTCAGCCCACCCCCACTCGGAGCTATGGTCGCCATTGATGGAGGAACGTATTTATTGAATGAAATTAGTCTGCAAATAGTGGCACATAAGCCGAAGCCTTGGCAGGGGGTGGGCGTGGTAGCCATGAGCCAGTCGCGTTGGTCTGGTCTGGTCAACGAGCCGTAAGCCTAATGTAAGTGCCTTGGCTGAAACAATTTTAGGCCCCCCCGCCGACCACACCCCGTCACGCTCCATCAATACCGTGTCCGACATTGCCACCGCTCCGCTCCGCCCCACCTCCCCCTTCGCCCCTTCCCTTTCCTGCAGTTGTCGTCTGCATTGAAATCGTCCATTAGCTAAGCAGATTAATTGCTAAAAGGTATTTAATTCGTGATGCTTTTATTTCCCCCCCAACCGTCCCCCCTTCCACCATCAAGCTTCAAGCTTCGCCCTACCCACTTGGAGCCACTTCGACGGGTATCTAGCAGTCAGGCGGACGCGTATTAAGCATCACTTTTTATTTTATTTCTCAATTTCTTTTCAATATTTTTTTTTCATCTTTTTTCCATTTTCCATTTTCCTTTCTCGTAATTTTTTGTCAGTGCTTTTTGATAGAAGCTCGCCGCTTCCTTGGAAATATGACGTTAAGTATTTTCCTCTGCGCTTTTTTCGTTACTTTTTAATGCTTCATTAGCTGCTAATGGAAAATGTGTGACTTTGCGAAAAGCTGAGATTGGATGCGGGGAAGTTGTGAAAGTGTGTTAGGCATAAATGGAGGACGGAGGTGGAGGCGGAGGCTTAAGGAGCACACATCCTCCATTAGCCTTTTGTATCGACAAAAGAAATCGAATTCTATTGAAATAATTATCAGGATGATCGACTTGGAAGAAAGTCTTTCACATGCTCTCCCCCTTTCTCATCTCTCTTTCTTTCCCTTCTTCTCACTCTGCTGCTCTATGGGAATGGTGAAAGGACTAGCGCAAAGCCAGCCAAGTTCAGGCTCAGGTATTTCAACTCATCCTTCGAAACTTTAAATGTCTGCACTATAAACTACAACTAAAAGCAGCAGCAAATAATTTCAAGAAACTTGTGTGATTTATGTGCAAATATAACACAAAAGCGAGGCAAGTTCTGCTATAAAAAATATGAAGGTGCTGGGATGTGGAGTGTGGGCGGTGGGTAGCGAAGCAGGACACTGCAGCTGGCAATGAAGTAGGACACAAGGTGGAAAATGAAAATTGTCGATGCAGCTGCTGCTGCAGTTGGCAAGTCAAACAAAAAGAATGACGACCAGAGTACTGTGAGTGGGAGGAACTGGACAGGATAATACGGATGAAGGATGTAGATGATGTCTAAGGAATGAGTAGCTGGACGAGCGAGCTACATAGAAGGAGAGCGAATGGATGGCAAGGTGTGTCGATGGGAAGTGGTAGGAGGGTGTGAGGTGGTAGGAGGCAGCCGCTTAGCGACAGATGCGTCAGTGAAAGCTGTTCCACTAAAACTTGGAAAAATTATAGAAGAAGTATTTAAATAAAGCACAAAGGGGAGGGGAGTGGTGAGTAGAGAGAGACGGAGGATATAGATGGTATTTAAAGAGGATACAATACAAAATAAGTTGTAAACAAGTTGGAAACATCAGTAAACATAGAAAGATAAAAGAGAGATTAGAATAAAGATGGGAGAAAGAAAATTAGAATGTAGAAGAAGCGAATATGTAAAAGGGAGCAAGGACGAAGGACCATAGACTAAGATCCATTTACTCGTAAACTTCGGCTTCAAAGTTTCAAAAAGAAAGTGAGTCTTGGGTGATGGGAAGGGGAGTGCAGGGAAGGGTAAGAGAAACAACTTCAAATGTGATCCTTAAGAACAAAGAATAGAAACTCAAAGGACCAAATAAGAAGCCATCGATAAAGTAAAGGAAAATTCAGCGAAATTTCCCACTACAAACAGCTTTGGGGTTGTAACGGATACGAGAAATTTAATGGGTTAATTTTGATCTGGGAATCTTGAAAAATGAATATCCTTTTTAATTTTTGGTGCTTAAATAATTGAATTCGTCCTTTAGCTAAGATTCTCATACATCTTGGGGTTACTTTGGATGTGTCCTTCCATAATCTCCTTACGGTACTCCTCCCAATTCGCAACCTTTTGAAGAACATCTGGAATAACCTCACGGATGGCGAATCGATTGATCTCCGGACCATCGCGCATTTCCACGTTCGTCTTGAAGTTGTAGTTGGGTGTATATCCGTTCAGCTTCAGGAAGTGATCGAAGTAGAAGGGTACAATCTGCTCCTGTATGTTGTCCAACTTCATTACCGACTCCTGAGTGAAACCCTCGCTGACGACGCCGTGATCGGCAAAGGCGCGTATGAAGTTCCTTGTATTCTCGGAGATCACGATCTCCTCTTTGACAACCTTCTTTACGCGCTTCTTGAGGTAGAGCCTTTGGAGGGGTCCGACCTTCTTTGGCTTCTGGTAGGGTGGCTCAAGGTTGTGGCGCACTTTTTTCATCTCCATTTCGATGCGCCGCTCAACCAGGTGAGCCTGCACCGAGAGCTTCTGCAGTCGGTGGCGTCGCTTGCGAAGTTTCGCTTCCACCTCACGCACCCTGTCAATGTCCATGAGCTCAAACTTATTGAGGATCTCTAATACAACGGTGCTTATACCAGCCACCATGTCCGAGGTACTAGGTAGCACGTCGCTAGACCCTCGCACGGTATCGGGAACAATTCGACGCCAGACCTCAGAAATGACCGCAACGTATTTTATGAAGTCCTCGTTTTTGAAGGAGTCGGATACCGGCTTGCCAAGGAATAGGTGCAGGCGCTCCTCCATCTGCTGGGCTCGATACTCCATGTAGATCTTCTTAGCAGACCTGCGGGCAACATACTCCTGCTTCTCCTTTAAGTCCTTCGAGCACCAGTCGACGAATGTCTCCAACTTATCCTGCAGATCGGTGTGTATTGAGAGGGTAAAGTGCATTTCCAGGAGCAGCATGAAGGTCTTGTTCTTCAGGTTATCAATGCCCACAAGGAAAGTTTCTGCGTCAGGAAAAACCTGCAGCACGGGATGAATGTTCCGCTTGTAGACTTCATAGTAAAATTGACGGATGGCCCAAGCATCGTCCTGATCCCTTACACGTATGTTGACAATGGTCCGCTTTGCAATGGACTCATCATAAGGCTCTAGTGTGTAGCTCTCGTTTTCCTCCTCTGTCTCCTCCTTCTCATCCTTGTCGTCGCCGGAAGCGGAATCTGCTTTCTCGCCAGTCCCCCTGCCCGACTTCTTTACTGACACTCGATGGATCCAGTCATGCTCATGGCGCCACTCCTGCTCCCCCAAAAGGTAATGGAAGTTCTGCAGCATCACGCAACGTATCCAATGTCCTTCAATGAACACAATGTCCATGTTAAGCATCGTCAATTGTCGCTCCAACAATCGATTTTCCTCCTTCAGTTTATCGGTTATTTCGTAAAAGGTTTTCACCTGGTAGACCAACGTCATCGCCGTATTGTACTCCCTCTTCTCCCACTTGGAGAAGAGTCCTTCGTACAGTTGCTTTGTCTGTCTCATGTTCTTCCAGTGACGCTCGTTCAGAGTGTCATAGATCTTAGTGCGCACCATTTTCCCTTGGATGAAAAGGGATTCATACTTGAGTCGCATTGCCGTTTTGAGGAGTTGGGTGCCCGTTTTAAAGTTAAATGTCTTGATGGTGGCCCGACTCCTTAGCTCATCGATGTAGTTCTCGTCCAGATCGGTGATCACACTGCCTAAGTACTTATTCCTACCGGGTCCTATTAGAGTTTTGCGCATCTCTCCGACCGGCACCTCCAGGCGCAGTCGCAGACCATTGCGGAGACGAGAGTTGAAGGTGAAGAAAGTATCCTTGGGTCCCAACATAGCATTCTGTTCCTTCAGCTGACCGGCGAAGGGCAGCATGCGATACGGATTGTGTTCCTCAGCATCCACATCAATGACTTCTGCCTGGAAGCGTGTGCGATGCATTTCCTCGAACGGAACCAAAGGCTTGCGAATATAGTCCAAAGGAATTTTGGTATCGTCCTCGAGCAGAATGAAACTGCCGCTGTCCTGCGACAGGTTCGTACAATCAGAGCTGGTCAAGGAACTGAGACATTCCTCAATGCTTCTTAGGTCCTCCTCGAGCTCTGCTATTACTTCGTTACGATCAACCAGAAGTCGTTCCTCTCCTGGCTCCTGAATTCTCGCCTCATATATAGCTTCACGAGTCTCACGCAGAAACTCCAGGTATTCCTTTCGGCCAGGGAAATCAAGTTCCATCAGTTCTTGGGGATCACGGGAGTGAAAGACGAAATCATATGGGATGCAAAGGTCCTGTACTACCTCTCTGACGGCATCCTTGTTATCTGTTCGCGTGGCACCCAAATGATCGGCGATCATCTTGTCGAAGTCATAATGTGGCAAGGTCAGATCCTCGTTCAAGTGCTCCTTGCAGGGTGGATTGGCATTCTGAAAGTTAACAATCGGAACCTTTTCGAGATGCTTCTGCGTGGTGATCTGCGGGTAAACCGTTTTTGTTTGGTAGTGTACATGGACGCGCTTCACTTGGGTCGCGTTATAGTGATCGTGATGATGACGTGCCTCGAACATTCTCGTATATGGACGCTTCGGAGTGCGCATATTGCTAAACCTGGTTGCATCCGGCAAGATTTTCTCTAGGACTGGAATACCCATCTTTTGGACGGCTTGGTCCAACTGAGACGAAGGAACCCGCTCATTCACATAGTCCCGACGACGTCTGGGGTGGATCAAGAGAGTCTTCTCTCGGAACTCGGGAGCAGGCATATTACCGCGCTGATTTAGAGGCACTGTCTCCTGGCCTCCAGTTAACCGAAGTTCGAGAGCTGGTGTTTCGATAGCTTCCGCAGGGGGGACCCAGTCGAGGTCCAGTACCTCTTCTTTGACATCGCAAGGCGATTGCTGGCGCAACTGCCTGGCCTCCACACAGGGCAGCCCCAACAAAGCCATGCGTGCCAGCTTCTCCTTGAGTTTCTTGGCCTTGCCCATCCTGTTTTTAAGAGCAATATAGTCGAGAGTTGTTTCTACTTTGCTGGTATCGACCGCGTCCCCTTCGAGTGCTTCGGGTGCATCGGGTACGATTATCTTCTCGGGGAACACATAGCGAATGAGATTAAACTTCTTTACGTCGTACCTAAGCTTGGGTTTCACCAACTTCAAGTTCTTGCGAAGGACACGATGATAATGCTGGCCCAGACGCTTCTCAATGAACTCCTTAATGGCGCTCTTGCGTTCATGCTTGGGCATACTCCATGACTGCGGCGGAAATAAGTCCAGTTTGATGTCATCCGGATCGAGCACCTTTATAATGCCTCGCTCCACGTCCAGCTTGACGGGTTCCTTGCGAGGTGCCAGCTGCGTGAGCCACTCATCGCGTGTTAGGCATCCCTTTAAAGTCCGCTCGCCCTTCATCACCTCATGACGATGGAGCTTTCCACGCATGCCATCGCCGTGCTTAAAGTGAAAGCCCCGGAGCAGAAACTTGTCACCAGACTTGCCAACCTTGAGGTAATCCTCGTCATCGCTGCTCTTCTCGCTTGACGTCGAGCCGACGCTTTCGTCGACGCTAGACTCACAGGCCAACTGCTGAGCGGCGTCGGGAAAGTCCTTCCATTTGCCAGTCCGATCCAAGAAGAACTCCTGAGCGACCCGTGCATGGTCCCTGCGCACGCAATTCTCCTTGTGCATAATAGCCTTAAGGCGTTCAGTAGCCGGCAGGGTCTTGGGGAAGAACTTGCGCTTTCGTATCACGGGCGGAATATATTCAAATTTACGGAAACTTCGCTCGATGTCAGTATCGATTTTGGCTACATGCTCAATCAGATCCCTTTCGGCAACCATCCGTGCCTCAATCTCTTTTGCGGCTTCCGCCTCCTTAACTCGCGCCTTCTCCTCCGCCTTCAAGTTTGCCCTTTTCTTCGTAGAAATTTCCTTGTACCGCGCCTCCCGTCGCTTGTCCTCTTCAATGATTTTCTGCTTATTCCCCGGCTTATTTTCTGTTCTATAAAGTTCGGCAAGTCTTGTCACCTTGGGTGGCACCTCCTCAACGGGAGGCTGATCTTTAATGTTCGTATTGAAAGCCGCTGGTATGGCTATAAGATCAGCATGGATCTCTTTCTCCACACTTTGTGTGGCTTGAAAGTTACTGCGGCGTCTCTTTGCATAGCGCAATACCCGCCAGTAGGTTTTCTGGTTTTGCAGCTCCTGCTCGTCCTTCTCATAGGTATTCTTATAGTCCACGCCCTGAAAGTCCAAGTTAACTGGATTCTCCACATCTATAATCTCGCATATATGCGACTCGGAGCTCTCCGAGCCGGTGCTGGCGCAGACGTTGCCCCCGTGCTTGACAATCTTACCAATAGCATTGAATTGCTGCTGCTCGGAGAGTTTCTTATGGCGCAGGGCACTGGGATTGACCAGGCAGTGGGTCTTGCGGGGATCCTGGGTCAGGAAAAACTTTTGACGTACCGGCGAAAGCTTTGCCAACTTCTTTAAATTATCCGGACAAACGCCAATGTATTTGGGCGGCTCCCCAGCCACGTAGCTGGCATCGCAGGGTTTCATCCACTGACCCCCCCTGAAGTTCTGTGGACGTACCGATGGCACATGCTCCGAGTCGATCATCTGCATCGATTGCACTGGCTGGCGTGCAATCGCACTGCTCCGCTGGGAGTCCCTCAGGACGGTGACAACTCGACCGGGAATGCTGCTGGAAGTGCAGCTCTTCGGGGGTATGTTCACTGAGACGACGCAGTCACGAAAATTTGATGCGCTGGAGCTTGAAAAGTCGTGGCCAGTTCTCTTCTTGCTCCACATCCTGGCACCACAGGCATCCCGTTCCTCAATGTCTGTGCGCTTAACATGAACGCTCGGAAACTCGAGGGTCTGCACGGTCAGCATTGCGTTCGAGTCACGGGCGGAAAAGTTGATGTTCTTGAACTTGGAAATTTCAATCTCGCGCTTCGTTTGGACACGTTGCTTCTTCGGTGGACACTTTGCCTTCAGCCCGGTCCCAGTTTCTCCGTCACGTACTCGCCCCTTGGGTTTCCTTGTGAGTTCCGGCATTGCACTAGCTCTACTAGAGGCCGTAGGTCTTTTGACAGCCGAGGACTGCCGAGGGACAGCCGAGGACTGCCGAGGGGTCTTTGACGACTCCCTTTTATTGGACACAATCGACATTTTAGCTCTTCTTCGCCGGACTTTGGTAAAGAAATGTGTGTTATCCTTTTAATATATATAATATTCGGTTCTGTCTGTTATTGTTTGTTGTCTCATGTCGAGTACTCGATCGAAGTTTCCTATATAAACTACTTCCTTCAAGTTTGACAGATGCTTCCTAGATCTCCTTTAAGTTTTAACTTAAGTGAGTAAAATAAATAAATATTTATTAATTTAAAAAAAATTCCATTTTTTTATTGACTTTAAAGCTTCACCTTCTCACTTTAACATTTGTTTTATATATTTTGAAATTCTTCCATCAGTTTTTGAAAACTTTGCATTAAGCAGCCATAAAGTCACCGCCGTGCATGGTTTTTATTACATGTTGGGTGGCAAAGGACTTTGTCCTTTCCAGACTGTAGCACACATGCCCCGCCCACAACTGTACTTTATTTCCACCCTCGATATCAATAATGTCATTTCACTCACCTTCATACCCCGTAGGCTTAAGGAAACTTGTAAAGGTTATGTTTGACTGTCTGTGCAGCAAAATGTCCTGTAAGCAGGAGTGAGTGTAAAATTGGAAAGCTCACTTTCTGCGGTGTCTGTCCTCATAGAGTATTGCTTAGTCCAATACAGTCCACTGGAGCAGCCGCCTTTGACTGCTGTGCCTATTGTATGCTTTTGGTTGCCCGAAAAAGTATGCTATAAAAATTGACTTGTTTTCCATTATGTTTGCCTTTTCTGTTCGTTTTGCTCTATTTTTGGCATGTCGCAGTGCGCATTGAGAATCTTCGATTCCTTCAGCTGTTCAGCCTCCGTTCGCAATTTGCTGCCAGTTTCCATTTTGACTTTTATGACCCACATATGTCAGTCTAATAAGTCCACGAACTAAGCCCTCGCCCGTCGCCCGTCACCCGTCGCCCATCGCCCATCGCCCGTCGAGCAATTCAATTAAAATTTATGACGAATTTCAATATGGAGAAGCTTTGCATAATTTTCCAAAATATAAAAAAAATAAAAATCAGGTGTACCAAAAATCCCTTTGTCAAAACAATGTAAATTCATTTCTCTGTCTAAAATAATTCAAATTCCATTTTCATTTTCATTTCCATTTTCATTTCCACCTTCAGCCGTAAGCCCTTTTTCCATTCCGTTTTCAAAATTTGCGGCGTATTAATTTCGAATTTATATTTATTTTTGACACTCACAAACGGAAATGAAGTTAATTTTCGAACATTTTCAATTCGTGCGTCAATTTCAATTTCAATTTCAATTTTAATTCCGCCTCCGCATTGCTGCCGCCTTTCACCTTGTATTGTTTTGATTATTGTTTTTTAGGCAACGCCAACTCCCCTCCCCCCATCCTTTATTCAGTTCCATCCGAGCTGCAAATAAATAATTTATAATAATTTCACAAAATGCCACTTAAAGTACGGAAATTGCGCAAAATAAAGCCCCAAAACGGCCAATTGTCTGAATTTATAATTTTCATGTAAATTCAATTAAATGTTGCTACCCCGGGTGCCACCATGAAGGGGTGGTGCTGGTGGTTGGCGGGTAAATGAGAAAAATTGAAAAAGGAAAAAGAGATGCCAAAATCAATTCATAAAAGAAATCAAAATAAAAACACGGATTTTTGCATAGATATGCAAAATGCAAATCACACATCCAAAAAAGTAGGCAACATTTTTTTTAAATCGATTCCTGAATACACTTACACATTTATAACATTGAACGCTTGGTTTTAAATTAATGAAAAATTAAAAAAAATTCTTAAATTAACTATATAATATTTAAAATTAAATTTTACACTTTTTTAATGTTTATTATTTTAAAAGCAACTCGTAAAGAAAGGACACTTCATTAAAGGAATTAAACTTATGAGTTAAAGGAACATTCTTCAGGCTCATTTAATTATATTTATTTTATATTTTTAATATTTATTAATTATTTATTCTATATATATTTATAAATAAATATATGTTCTATATTAATAATAAATAATAAATATAAATAATAAAAATAATAATAATAATTTATAAATATTTTTATTTTTAATATTATACATTAAAAAATGCATATCAAATACTAAGACTAAGGAAGAACATCTTTTTTATGTTTTATAAGGTATATAATATAAAAATATTGAAAATAATTAAAATTTAATTTAATTTTAATTTTAATTTAATATAATAAAAATACTTACAGCTGACTTGAAGGGAGCATCTAATGAGCCTTATTCTTGCCTAAAAGGCATGAAAGGCATGAACTCACCTTCAGCAGAATCCTTTATTTTGAGAGGAGCAAACGAAGTGGCATAATAACAATGCCCACCGCAGGACCAGCAAAAGGCTGCGAAAAAACTGGTAACACTTTTTTCCTTTCCCGCTTAAACTTTGTAGCTAAAAAGTTTAATTCAATTAAGAGTTTGGCCTGCGCTGGTATTGCGTGGAGTTGTTCTGACAAGAAACCAAGTACATACACCAGCACACACACACACGCACACACACACCCACACACACATATATAACCAAAAACATGCTCACCCACAGCAAAGTCAAAGTTGCGCTTTTCAATTTTTGCAGCAGTCTCTGTTGCATCTCTCTCCTTTTTGGTCCTTTTCTCACCTGCCCGACGCCCACGTTGCAGGTTACATTCACCTTTTAGAGATTCATTAAAAATGCATCCTCCGCCTGCCGTGCCGCAAAGGAAACACAAAAAAAAAAGCAAAAAAATGAGAATAAAACATTTGCGAAAGAAACTGCAAAATTTAAGACAAACTTTCAACTCGAATGGAGCTCCGAGGTCGACGCCAAAATTTGCCATATGGCCAAAGTCTGGGCGAGATTTGCTTTGTTGGAGGTGAAGTTTTCAGTCCTTTTCCGTCTGCTGTCTGCTTCTTAAAGAGCCACAGCCTCAGAGTCCTCAAAACTACTGCTGCTCTTTAATGAAAACAATATTGAGGAGTGAATCCTTCAACAATTTGAGCACCCAAGTTATCAGTTTCAAAATCAATAAAAATTCAAAAAATTAGGAAGGATTGGAATTCTTTTATTTTAATTCAATTTCAAGGAATAAACTTGTTAAATAATTTATGCCTATATTTCCCATAAAAACCATTTCATATATTTTTGCGATTTTTCTCAAATATCCTTTTTTCTCTCATAATTCAGAAGGTAGTTTTAAGGACCTAAAATATGCCCACCTCCAGCCATAGATTATGCCTTAGCCCTAATTGTCCATCAAAGCTGCCTAAATATCCTTAATTTTTTAAACTTCGACCAATTCTAAAATGCATTATTTTTCAAGATCTGCACGTTTTTCTGACTTTCCTTGGTTATTTTTTTTTATCCTTTTTGGTTAACGCGCTGCAAAGTTTTTAATTGAAAGTTTTAAGCTGTAATTGAAGTTTGCCCAGTGCTTCGACCCATCACGTCCCGTAGGCGCCTTTACTCCTCTACCGCAGCCACCCAAGAGGTAGCACCCACCGACCACCGCCCACCGTTCACAACATCCACCCGCCGCCAGCCATCGCCCACTTTTCAGTTTGCAGCTTCCACTTATCCGGTCACCCATTCCGCCGGATGTGCCATCTAAGTCCGCTGCCATTTTGCCAGCCTCTCAGTCCGTGTGCCCGAAGCTGGTTACAGCTCGTAAAGCGTTTTATCCGGTGCGACTCCGTGCCAGTGCCCGGCCGTACTCCTGTCGAGTGAAGCGCAAATTTACCTTTTGGCCGAGGTATGAAATAATTATAATTTGCAAATTTCTCAGTCACCGCGCGGACCTTGTTTAATTTTGTGTGCAGCAACTTGTTAAAGTCGACCCACAAGTGGCAGCCACTTGAAGGCTCCTTTCCCGTTAAGGTGTTCAAAATATTATTTATCCTTCCTCTCGCCGACTTGTGTACACTCTCTGAGAGAGAGTGCGAGAGGAGGGCGGAACGGAGTCTCAATTGGCAGCCAAATGAAACCACAATTTGAACTAAAACTCATTGGATTTCACTTCCTTTCCTTTAATCCTTTTTACCTTTCTGATGCGTTCCTTCGGCTAATTTCTTTCAGTGTATTTTGAAGTCGGTGAAGCTCCTCCTTCATTTCTGTGCATACTTCGGGTCGTTGTACTCTCCCTGGCACATATCATGTGCGGCATATGGAACATTTATTTATTTAATTTAATTCGCAGTGATTGCTGCAATTATTACAACAAACACAAAAACAACAACAACAACAACAGCAACAGTAACAACAACCACAACAACAACAGGATTAACTACAAAGAAACAGTCGTCATTTTAACAACTGTTTTGTCTGTTTCCAGGACTTTTAACAATCAATTAAATGGCAATTAAATTGAATATATTAAAGTGTATGAACCTGAAAATATCCTGTAAATTCGTTTTCTTCACTTATAAAATATGTAGAGACTGTACCTTTGCTATATAAAAATATTGAATTTTATTACTGCTCAATTTATTTATTGATTTTCTTTTTGAAGTCAAAATATAAATAAAATAATTAAATTAATTAATCTTAAAATATATTTCATGTCAACATGAGATTTTTTTTGTATTTACTAAGAAACCGATAGTCATTCGGTTAATTTGACAGTCATTAGAGGGTTAAAATTTCAAGGTACCCCTGGGAACAGAAATGCATGAAAAGTGTTGCCTACTTTTAAGCGCCGCTTGAAAATGCAATGCAAATTTAATAAGTAAATCGTTTTTGAATCGTTTCTTCAGAATAATTATTATATATTATTATTTTAAAATTTATTAATTATTTTATATTTGAATCAAAAAATTATTTACTCAATTTTTCAGATTTTTACTCGGCCTTAAAACATTTTTTGCTTGTCCTTATTTTTTATATATGTATGTATTTATATTAATTATATTATATTATTATTATATTATTTAAATAAATAAATAAATTATTAAAATATTGTAAATATTATTTTTTTATAAATTTTAAATTTTTTTCCAATTTAGAAGTTTTTCTATTCCTCTCATCGTATTATTTCTTATAGAATAATCTTTTTTTTTCTCTTCAAGTTTTACTATTTGAATTTTGGGAGTTTAAAAATTTTATTCTTAGTTCTCAATGAGTTTTGTGCTGCTAATTTAATAAATATTAAAATTAATGATTTATTTTTATATTTGCCCGTTAGCTTGCATATTGTTATTATTTCTGTTGTTTGCTTGCATTGCTATAAAAAAGAAAATTATTCATTATTTTCGAGTGCCACAGATGAAAGAGAAATGCGAGTTTTTAATTAAAATTTCACGGAAGCTTCAACGCATTTAACGGATATGTTTTAATATAATTTAAGGCACTTCAATTGCCCCCTTACACACTTCTCCAACAGCAACGAGCCACCTACTACTTACCACCCACCACCTACCATCTACCACCTACCACCTACCACCTACCACCTACCATCTACCAACTGATTATCATCTTTGTGTTCAATTTTATTTTATAAAATATTGTTTTTAAGTACTGGACAGTGATTTTTAAATATTAATAAATTAACTATTTTTTTTTTCGAAAAGAAATAGTTTATTAATAATCAGTAGCTAACTCTTCTTCAAGATATTGATTTTAACAAAATGGTGCAGCTTATTGATAAATCGATAATATAAAGTCCCAATATTTATTTAAATATTTTTGTTTAATGTATTTTATTTATTATTTATTTTTAAAATCGAAAATCAAAAATTTGTATTTATAAAATCTACCTAACAATATATGTATGCCTATATATCTGGCACAATTAATTTGTACCATGTAAACGATGTGCTGAGTGCTTAATTAAATATAGAGTGTATATCGGCTATATGCAAACTGCTTATATGCCAATATTGCTTAAATGCAAAATAATGATATTTTTAATCATCATCATCATAACATCGTAACTATTAATTTTAATAGCTTCAAAGGAAATATCGCCTACATGCAAAATTTTGTCGGCATTATAGGTTTGCATATAAGCGGTATGTATTACATAAAAATAAACAAATTCTGGCAGAGTTATGGATTTTATTTATATATTAATTATTTCATATTTTACACTAAATAATAAAAAATAAAAAAATAATATTTAATCCCTTTTTTTTATTTTATTTATATTATAAATGAAGGTTTCCTTTATTCCACATAAATCCATTGGCCGCTTACGATGAGTGACATAGCAGCGAGCTACAAGCTGCGTTCAGTGACAGACAAGCAACTCTGTTAGCCCCCCCAACAGAGCAAAACCGAAACATGATGAAGGCTCTGTTCGAAGTCCTCTTCAACTCATGTAGCTAAATAAAAATATTAACTAATATAAAAACTGGGTAAAAATATATTTATTTATAAATTTAATATATGAATTTATTCAACAGGAACTGCGGACTGCCGCTCTGGCAGTGAAGGACAAAGATGAAAGGTTGTTTAACCACAGAGTATAACAAATGCATTGAATGTTAAAAGTTTATTGTACAATTATACAATCAGAATTAGGACAATTAAATATTTATTTTTACACTTGGCTTCAGATCAACGGAAATTAAACAGTTTTCTGTTGATTTTCATTTTCAGTGAGTGTTGCCTGTAGTTTTTATTGTTGATTCAACGAGTGCATTTGAACCACAGCAAAAGCACCAGCAACGACAACAACAACAACAACAAAAACTTGTTTAAATTTTGTGTTTGGTTTTGTTAAACAAACTAGCAACAGCAGCAGCAACAACAACAACAACAACAACTACAACAAAAACCCAAAGTTGCCACTGAACCTCGCACTTTGTCAACTTCACACAACGACAAATTGGTAAACCAACGAAACAACAAAAGCAGCAACAACAACAACAACAACAACAACAACAACAACAACAACAACAGCAATAAAATAGTAAAGTGTGATGTACCATAAATTAAATAAAAATATAAATTTAATTAAGTACAAGTGCCCAAAACAAATTAGCATCCCAATAAAATACCTAATAACTGAAATGCATTAATTAAATTTATAATTTTGGGCTTTACCGAAGGATATTTAGAATTTAGGAGCTTTCATTTACATTTTTTTAAGCGATTTTAATAACAGGAAACGCGACTCATTTATCATTTATGCCTGCAATAAACATAATTGTTGTTTGACCTTAAAAACCCGCAAAAAAGGATACTCCTATAAATAAGAAGAATTTTGAGTAAACAAAAAATTACTAGGATAAACCTTATCCTTGAGTAAAATATTAATTATAATTAATTAGAGATATAAAAATTGGAGGTAACAATTTGTTGATGTCATTTCAAGGATATATTTAATTAAATATCGAAGAAATATGTGAAAAAATATAGATACAAATTTATCGGCAAATATTTCATCCTGCCATCTGTTTTTTTTCCTCAATTTTCATATTCAGGACAATCCAAAACACCCCAAAATAAAGATCCTCCCATCACTTAAGAATCAGACAACTATAAGGAGTGTTGAGCAGAAACATAAAACTGCCTCTGCAGTAGGCAGCTGTCCTCTATCCAACACTCTGAAGCGACTGTTGTGGCCCAAACCAAAAGGACCACAAGTGAGAGGCTTCAAACACTCCGAAACACCTGACTCACACATTAATAAAGTCACAGCCAATAACAAGACTTAAACGTAGAATTATTGGTCTTAACATAACTGACACATCAGCCAAAATCCGAATCAGGAATTATAATCAGCTTAGAGGACTCCAATTTGCCGGTGCACCTTACCGGGAACAGAAATGCATAAAAAGTGTTGCCTACTTTTAAGGGCCGCTTGAAAATGCAATGCAAATTTAATAAATTATAGGTAACTCGTTTCTGAAAGTGTTGCCTACTTTTAAGGGCTGCTTCAATATGCTGCTGGGTGAGTTTGGGTAGTATTATGGTAAAAGTAATTGTCGGGTAGGCTGGTCACTGGGATGAATTCTCTTTAGACGTCGAAGGGGTATAGGTTCGGTAAGTTGGCTTGCCAATGAGTTTGGATCTGTCGCAACCGCGACTGAAACAAGCTTAAGGTCCCTCTCGAGGTCACAGTTGGTGACACACCAAAGAAGCAAAGAAGGATGCGCTCCGTGCAGCTTGAGATTGAACCACTCTGAGCCTTATGATCTGGCTTCTAGAAGCAATGCCGCAGAGTTGAATGGCGTACGACCAGGACGATGCTAAAACTGCCCTGATCAATAGGGACTCTGTTGCCAATTGAAGCTTCCTTGATCTTAAGACCCAGTCAAGCCTCTTGAGCTTTTCCAAGGATTTGGCCTTCACTGCTGTAAGATGGGCCCTCCAGATCAGCGCTCGGTCCAAGTAAACGCCGAGGTAACGATGAGATGTTTGGCAGCTTTGCCTTTTCCATTGAGCTTCCTCAACAGGTGCGATTTGAAGGTGTACCTCCTGTCTAGAGTTATGCTAAGGTATCGGGGCGTGGCTTCCTCAGAGATCAGAACATCTAATAGAATGTAAACTAGATTTAAGTACAGCCTTAGACCCTCAAATCTGGTCCAAATACATCCCTACCCCCACAGATCTGGTCCAAATACAGCCCCAACCCTCAAATTTAGTAAAAATAAATCCCCATCCCCTCCAATCTGGTCAAGAACCAAACACTAACAAAAACACTAACAACAACACTAACAAAAACAACTAACAGGAACTAAAACACTAACAACAACACTAACAACAACACTAATAAAAATACTAACAACAACACTAACAAAAACAACAACAGGAACCAAAACACTAACAACAACACAATAACAAAAACACTAACAACAACACTAACAAGAACAACAACAAGAACCAAAACACTAACTAACAACACTAACAAAAACACTAACACACAACACTAATTAAAACAACTAACAACAACACTAACAAAAACAACAACAAGAACCAAAACACTAACAACAACACTAACAACAACACTAACAAAAACAACAACAGGAACTAACACACTAACAACAACACTAACAACAACACTAATAAAAACAATAACAACAACACTAACAAGAACAACAACAAGAACCAAAACACTAACAACAACACTAACAACAACACTAACAAAAACAACAAAAACAACAACAAGAACGAAAACACTAACAACAACACTAACAAAAACACTAACAACAACACTAACAACATCACTAACAAAAACAACAACAAGAACCAAAACACTAACAACAACACTAACAAAAACACTAACAACAACACTAACAACAACACTAACAAGAACAACAACAAGAACCAAAACACTAACAACAACACTAACAACAACACTAACAAAAACAACAAAAACAACAACAAGAACCAAAACACTAACAACAACACTAACAAAAACACTAACACCAACACTAATTAAAACACTAACAACAACACTAACAACAATACCAACAACAACACCAACACTAAAAACAACAACACCAACACTAAAAACAACAACACCAACAACAACAATATATATAACAACAAGCAGCAACAACAAATATACAAATATAACAACA